>WSXT02187938.1:0-20217 GCA_011762715.2 Neuroterus valhalla | reverse complement strand
ACTCGCATAGTTTGCAAGTGAATTGATGCAGGGATTTGGGTGATTAGCCACTGGAAGGCGTAGTTTTGCAGCATGCGAGCGAGCGGCATTGGAGATAGAGGGCAAGCTAAATTACGCGAGAATTTGTTTGTTACGGATGAACCAAAGAATGTTTAAAGAGGAGCGGAGAAGGCGCATGTATGTCCCTTCGAGTTTTGATAGACCTAGTACCTAGTGCCGCTTGCTCGGACCTATCCCTACCGTGTCTTGCCTTCCGGATGCACTGATAGCCAGTTGGCACAGTCAGCGCCACCATGATTGTGAAGTGGCCACCCTTTACTAACGTCCATACAGGGAGCTAAAAAAGGACAGTAGAGGGCGAAACAGAGGTTTGATAGGCGCGCTCTCAGTTTTGGGTCACTATAGATACGAGTTGAGCATATTGACTACAGTGCAGGCACAGTGGCTGTGCCGACTCCCTCTCATTGTCAGTGTGGCTACCTCCTTATTTGACTTCCCCCCGTTTGACCAGTAAGCCTTACCTCAGGCGTTGTTCGGAAATGGGCCCGTTTCCATGAATGTGACGTGGCATAGAAAAAGGGGAACTGCGAATAGATAAATGCTCAACCAAAACAGAAAGTTTTCGACACAAGGTTTGCATTTGTAACCGATAAAGAAGAAATTCGGATGAAAATAGGGACTTCTCAGCCTTCTTCATTCTACAATATATCATGAAAATAGATATCTGGAAAAGTTGAAGGATAAAAAACCATAAATTATTAACATAACAACAAATAATCACATCAGGGAAATTGATTACCTACATCAAGAGTATTTAGCTTCTTCCTTGTGCACCCATTTTTAGCTCTTTAAAAACAGGGATGGTACCTCTATGCAGTAAAGGTTTTAGGAAGAGAGTTTCGGAGATTTCATGAAACAAGACGACTATAAATACGAGAAACAAAGCATGCGTAACAAATATACGCAACAATAATATCATACTATTAACTTATTCCTAATAAGTATCCTTTTCCCTGGAAATTTTTGTATCAGGAAAGTGGAGTCATACACAGAAATACTGTAGGTTTACGGATCAAACAAGAACATTTGTAATGAATAATATTGAACTCGTGCAAGAGTGTTCTTTGGTAGTCAAAAAAAGAAACAAAAAATCTTGGTGGAAATAGAAGTATTCTTTGATTTACGGTCATTACAATCACATGGTGTTAATAACGAAAAACATTTAATGACACTTGTATACGGAACACGTCCACGACAGTAAAGAAGTACATTCATCGGCACTCTACGTAGTTAAGTTCTAGATAGAATATCCAAGCTTCCTTACGGAAGCGGCAGAGTGCGCTGATGTCTAGTGTGGTTACCCCGCGCTGCAGATAGGGGAAAGCCGGTTCGTTTGGGACAGCCGCATATTTTTAGCGTAATACATCGAGTATTGAGCCAAGCATAAACACTTTTTTGTACGTGAAACGTGTTTCTTTAGCAGAAAAACAGATTCAAAGAGTAAAAAATAGTGTATGCTTGATGTGATATGTTGTCATTGACCTTGTCTGAAACGCACTGCTGTCAGACTCCATAAAAAATTACTCATGAGTTTCAGTTGCAGGTAGTAGTGGAATCAACAAGAATGAACTCGACGGACTGTCTTCACTGGAAGGAAGGAGAACATTGCTTGTCCTTTCTCGTTACAAAATGCAATCGATGGTTTGAAATTCCAACGCTATAGGAAGCTAAAGTCAACACAAAGACTGAGAGTTGCAAGTTACTAGAAAGGAATTCACTCATGAGAATCCTCTTCGAAAGTGACTAGAAAGGATTGACTCCCCAGTTTAAGGTAGTAGATACAAAAGATTTGGTAACACAGATTTTCAAAAAAAACTTGGATGTGCTACGCCCGATGGACAGTTTCGTAGTCTTTACATGGTGCTGTAACGACTGCGAGATTCTTCGTGCTTATAGAACCATAAAACGCCTAGGAAATTTGTTCTTGAATAGCGCATCTAGATAAGTATAAATCTGTCACGGCCTACATCTAAAACATCTAGTACATCTTACATCTTAGAAGTTCCCTCCTATGATCTTAGATTAGAAGAGCTCTTGATGTATCCTGTTATTATCTGAATAATCAATCATCTGCAATTCGAACTTCTCAGATGAAAAGAACGTTAGAATTCTCGCATTCATCTATCAACATCTTGTGCATCGGAGAAGAAAAAAAATTGGAGAGCTTTCGTGATTCTATCCCGATCATATGTGGTAACATTATATTCTCAATAGCTTCTTCAAAATATCAAGTATCCTTTGTGTGAAGGCCCAATTTAAATCTTTAGGTTTCTGGACGGGTTCAAGTCTCGTTTTATGCGAAAGCACTTTGTGATATAATTGTTAACGTATACCAGTGTAAGCAAGCAGCTTTGCTCCACGTATTTCAAATGGAAGTACTTTTCTAAAGATAGTATTAAAGTAGCGTATGTAGCCATTGAAAGTTTAACGTGCCGTATAAGCATGTAAGCTTCCGCAACGGAGTAGTATCGCGCACATTCAGCTTTTTCTCCGTTCTACCTCAAGATTGCTCCAAAGATATGTGCGGTAGGGGCTGCAATAAATAACCAGCCACCCCGTACATCTATACTACTTCCGCGAATTGTGTACGTTGCAGTTGTTGCACAATGAACCCCCATGACCAGTTCAGGGCACCAAATCCCGTCCTTTTTTTCCATCGTGCCACTCGTAATTTCCAATTGTCGTGGGATAGATTTTATGAAAAGGAATCTCATATAATGGGCGAAATCAACTGCAAAAAATATTACATACGATTGAATAGTAAAAGAAAGGAACGTATCTCAACTCAGTTGGGATTCGAGCCTAGGATTAGGTCCTTCAAGTGTTTTTTCATTCGATTGTTGCAAGATTCTGATGGCTTTTAGTTCAAAGTACTGGTACACTGTCGCTAGAGGCGCTATATTTTTCCACAGGAAAACTTGAGCTTCTAGTAGTTATAAGACGCACACAAATGTTGAGTGAATGTGTGACTAATATTGAGAGATTTGACATTCTTCAGGAAAAATGTGATGTTTTAGTGGACAGTTTGTTACTCTGTATTAAAAGCCATCAAATCTTTATAACAAGCTTTGACGGCATGTTTAGGGCCTTTTGTTTGCCGTACGGCTGCTCTGACTACCGAACAGCTTTTCTCATAGAAGCATTTACGCTTTCTATCCATACGTATACATGATGCTTGCGCTTGGTCAAACGGCTACCAACTGAAGATACGAAATTACAGCTTTAGTCTAGTGATATACTTAAAAGAATGAAAACTCTATGGTGAGAATATTGTTCGGGATGATACTGATGAAGTTTCGATAAAAGCTACTATGAAAGCAAATATAGAAGTGAATATGGAGATTACTTGAGATAATCCTTAAAGCTCTTCAAAGCAGACGTTTTTCAAAATTTGGTACGGTCTAGAGCAATGGGCTATAAGCTCAATATGTCGTCACGAAAGCTGATAATGAAAATCCTTTCGTCATTTTAAAAACCTCAGATTGTATAAACGAATGTAACATTCTCTTTTCAGGCAATACCACTCATATCAAATTGAGCGGAAGCACTACTAACAAGTTATAAAGCGAACTCAACTCACTTGTCAGTAAACTACTCAGAAACGGACACAAAAATTTCGATACTTGAAAATACTCGATGTGTTACAATGGGGTCGTACCAAAATTCTATGGACTACAAAAAATTTATAAATTTAAAGTGTCATCAAGATCAGTGACCTCCTTCATAGGATGCCCGACTTATAACCTTTCAAAATTTCTAAGGAGGCCCATACAATAAACTAGTATCACTGGATGTGAAATCACTTTTTACAAACGTACTTAAAGATTTATTTCTTAAAAACGTAAAATTTAAATGGTTTAAAATAAAAAATAAGAAAAATATTCTCGTTTCCCCTTTTGCACATCGCCCTTACCACATGAACGCATTCAAGGCAATAAGAGAGGGATTGACGAGTGACAGTTATTTACACCTTTGCTCATGCGTTGGATACCCCTGCCCTATGGGATCCCCATTATCTGGCATAATTTCAGACCTTATGATGGAGACTATGGAGAGTCTCGAGACACAAATTATTTAGAAACTTCCTCTAAACCTTTTATTTTACCTCCGCTACGTAGACGATTCATCTACGAAGATACTATAAGTTTACTATTATCAGAAACTAATAAATACTTGATCTGGTAGATATGTTAACTTCAAATCAAACATTTTCTATCAAAGGAAAGACATCTGTGATCAATAGCTTTGAATCTGAAAATTGTAGATGACAATCTGAGATTTCATGAGCGTCCAAAACGTGTATATACAAAATATGTAAACAAAAGACTAGAAACTATTAATAACAAAAAAGATCGTACAAATATTCTTACACCGACTAGTAATAAGACTTCTATTCCAAAATATAATACAATCATTGTTATTGGCAAAGAAAACATCCAACGCGGGGAAAGAGGCGCTACTGTATGAAAACAAACATTGCTGCCTATGGGATTTGGAATGTATATGGTTAGCATTAGTCTTAACACGCTCATTCGAGTGAAGTATAATTTAAATATGATAAGAATATTGCTTCTCTTTCTCTAAAAACATTGTGTGAGTATTCTGTTGCAACGTCGTCTTCCAGAAACATGATCGAAGGTGGAAGAGCGTTAATCCGTGATAATAATAACAACACTGAGATCGATAAACAAGTATCTGTCACTGTCATGGACTGCATTTGCAAAGCTGGCGCGAGCCATAGATTTTATTTAATGATTTTGATAATAATTATACTAAGTGTTGATTTTTTTTTTTGAGTCACAATTGACAACACAACATACATTGCCTTTGCGAGTATCGTTTCCCTTTATATGGTTTCGGGAGAATTCCATTTCTAAGATCCTATATTAACTTATTAAACTTCTTATGTACTTCTAACTGATTGATCTGACACAAAATCAATCAAAAAATTTTATCTTCTTGTCACCTTCAAATACGAAAAAGATCCTTTTCACTGTTTTAGGAAATTTAAAGATAATATCCTACTTGAACTCAGAACCCATATTGTTCATTCAATTCCATGCAAGTCTGGTTCTGTATATATAGGCCAAAGTGAACGATATTTTAAAGACAGGTTAGGAGAGCATTCAGAGAATTTCAAAAATGACTCTAAAGAAACTGCTCTAGATGTACATTTACACAGTTTTGATCGAAGTTTGATTTCACAAAAGCGAAAATGCTGAGTAAGGAGTGTTACTATGAGATACTAATTTTTGAAGAGATTCTCCAAATCATCAAACATAACAATTACATAACATTACATAACATTACATACAATCGCATCATTCGAAATCTCCTGTGTTTAGTTCAGTCATTACAAATTTCACTGTAGGAGCGCATTGAACATAACCTCACTCCTGGCCATGCGGTATTGAAAAGGAGAAGTGCTCCCCAACCGTATCAGACTCCTAAGCTTTTATATGGCAAGAATCCGTGAATACATGACTGACTTTCATTGGGGCCGAAAAATTCCGACAGAGAGCGCGTTGGCGCATCGGCCCTGTTTTGAGCTTATGTTATATGGAAAATTGGACAAATAATTGATGAAATGTTATTTTTTAATATAAGGATAATGTCAAAACTATCACACATGTAAATATATTTTTAGAAGAGGAAAATTCTCACCGAAAATATTGAGAGGGAGAGAATAAAAATTTTTGAGTACATATATAGTTTTCCATGTACATGTAATTAATAACGTGGTAAATGGGAATAATTATTCACCTAAGAATAGAGTTTGAAACGAATAAAATAAGTAATAATAATAATGAGGGAAATTGTTCGAATCAACAGTTAATAATGATAAGTACCAGTTGATAATATTCACGAATATTCTCGTAAGTAAATGCAAAATTTATTAGCTTTGAAACCTGTAATGAATACCAAATTCGGCATTCAACTTTTTCATAAAACTAACCATTAATAATAAATGCCAAAAGTAATGCTTGATTTTTCAAATGTATTATTTATGGCAATTAAAATTAGGAACAATGCATCCAGATGATACAATCACATTTCGAGAATCACTTCCAGAGATATCACATCTTGAAGCTACATTCACAGCAGGGAATATTAAATCATATAATTAATTTTTGAGAATCACACTTATTGTCAATAAATAATAACAGTAAAAATGCTATCTTATTTATAGTACCTATAGTTCCTATTATATCTAGAAGTTATTGAAAAGAAATAAATCTTGTATTTTTTCTTAACAAAAGCCTAGGAAATTGAATAATTTGGAATTTAAACAAAAGTGACCAGTTCTCAAAATAAAAAATATGTGAACCAATTTTTGAAATTGGGACAGTTCTCACTAGAAAGAAATCAAATATTCCTACATTCGAAGGAAAGATTTTGATTTGTTGAAATAGAAAGGGATTTAAATTGTATTAGGTTTATTCAAGAGCGTGAAAAATTGGAGAATATAAAGTCGAAAACTTCTGAGATCAATTTATTTCGAATTCAAAGCAATTAAAATTTGACACTTCCAAATTGAAAATTCAACCAATTTTTTCAAGACCACTGCTTCTAACATTCCAGGATTTTATATTTTCGTAACATTTTCAGAAATATAATTCAACACACACATTGATTGGACGAATTTTCTAACGAGAAAAAATCACTGAAATTTTTAATAATTAAAAGAAGAGGATTCCAATTATAATCCTTTGGAATTGGGTGATTTTACAAAAATATTCAAAATAATAACTGATTTTAAATCACATACCTAAAACATGAACAAATTTCTACTATTAATAAATTTTGAGAAAATTAGAAAAACAGTGTCATATGACTTGAGGGTCTGCCATTTAACTTCAGCCTTTTTAATGGAGTATTCGTTGTTTTTATTTTTCACTCTTTTTGGTGATGCATGTATTCTTTTTATCCATAAAATTATCACTTTTTACAATATAATCATCGTAAACAATTCTATTGAGACTTTAAATCTTATTCTCAAAGAAAAAAAATTTTTTTATACTTGTGTTACATTTTTCTGTAATCAGTTTTTTCTTTCAATTTGTTACTGTATTTTGTAATAAGCATACTATGTATGTCAAATTTCTATAGAAAAATGGAAAGAAAGTAAGTAAAAATGATTCTTTTCCTCAAAAATGAGTTCAAAAACTGGCCAAACGTGCGTATTTTGACAAGAAAAATATGAAGCATAATATTAATGATTATTTTCGTTGGAATTAAATCAGGTTTTCGTGGAGTTTTCTGGGATATAACTCAATAGATTACATAAAATTTTAGATTGGAAGTGTAGTCAATGTGTCGATTTTCAACGATCTTAAAAAGTTATTCTGGAAGTTCTTGGAGGTAAAAATAATGGAATTGAATTTGTTATTATCGATGTTAATATATTCGTAAGTTAGACAAAACTTCATTATGAAAATGTTCTACTTCTGTTTCAACACTGATCTAATCAAGATTTAGATCACTCAAAACTTATAATATTATTACCTTTTTGATTAATAATATTTTCACGGCAAATATGATATAAGAGCTAAAGACAAACACGTAATATCTTTGGTATCACTGCGTTGAACCAGGGCTGATGCGCCGACGCGCTCGCTGTCGGAATTTCCGGACCCTATTGAAAGCATTCATATATTTACGGCAATCTTCTCAAGAAGCCGGATAGGGTTGGTGCTTTCAATATATACAATGCATAAATAAAAAATATCCTAAAATCAACAAATAATAGTAACCATTTCCAACAATATTATGTAACCTTTGAGACGAAACAAGTTTAAAAAATCACGAAGCTCACAAGTAAGTAGGTTATGTTATAATCATGTTTTTATCTTTATTTTATGTGTTTCTGATGCAATCTTGATAGCTTTTCAATTAGTTAATAAAAAATCCCTTTTACTTATAGTTTAACAATTAATATACCTGATGATGCCTGGCGTCGCGTGGCACATTGGTCAGAAATCATGAAATGTTGGCCATGATGGAAATTTTTTTCTTTTCGCTATTCGAAATTGATATTTGAGAACACATGTTGCTAGAACCAACTCCAGCCTCTGTTTCATAGACGTCAAACGCGTTGAACAAGTCAAGCACTTCGCGAGAAGTAAAAACTGGTTTTTCAAAAGTGCACTGTTTTTGAATAGAGAAACCAGTTCGGATGCCATAACATGGATTATTCTCTTGAATGTAAGTACTTTTAGCTATAAAAACTTTTAAAGTGCTTGACAAAGATAAATATGAAATATGTTTGAACAATTGACTGCAGTTTCCAAATGTTCCAAAAGTTGCCGGTTTGCGCTCGAAAAATTTTTTTTCTATGAAACGTACAGATACGCCAAGAAATGCTCGTTATACAGCGCAAAGTGGTCCAATCTCTCAAAAAGCTGTCCAAAGATCAGAATTTCGATATTTCACTTCGTTCAAGTACTCATCTAAAGTTTTTGGGGTCGCTCATTTTGCAAATGAAGTCAAAAATCCAAAATTCACAATGGCGGACCCAAAACGGCAGACATTTTCCTGAAATTTGCCATGCTTTGACTTGCGAATGAAAAGTTAGGAGTTTTCAGGGTCGCTGATTTCGAAAATAAAGTCAAAAATCCATAATTTGGAACGGCGGAGCGAAATGGCTAACATTTTTCTGAAAAAAGTAGTTTGTTAGAAGAATGTCCGCCATTCCTGGTCCACCATGATCAATTTTCGATTTTTGACTTCATTTTCGAAATAATCGACCCCGAAAACCCCTTGATACTCATTTTCAAGTAAAAGCAAAGAAAATTTTTGAAAATATCCGCCATTTTCTATTTTGGATTTTTGACTTCATTTTCGAAATCAGCGATCCCTTAAATCCCTAACACTCATGTTCAAGCCAATGTATGGAAAGTTTTAGAAAAACGTCCGCTATTTTGAGTCTGCCATCTTAAATTTTTGATTTTTGACCTTATTTCCGAAATCAGCCAGCCCGAAAATTCTTTAATACTCATTCTCAAGTGAATATTAGATTTTTTACTTCATTCACGAAATCTGCGACTCTGAAAACCCCTTAATACTCATTTTCAACGAAATGCATGAAAAATTTTAGAAAAATGTCCGCCATTCTGTGTTCGTCATTTTGACTTCTGGATTTTTGATTTCATTTTTGAAATCAGCGACCCCAATAACCTTGCATGGGTACTCGGACGAAGTGAAATATCGAGATTCTGATTTATGGCAAGCTTTTTGGGATTTTGAACCACTGTGCATGGTGGAAACTCGTTTAGAGGAGGGTTTTTTTTAAATAAAAACCTTCCCAGAAAAACGAAGTTTTTTTCTACCATAACTAGCAGATCGAAACTGTCATTGAGATGAACACTGAAAGGAATAAAATAAATAAAAAATGTTTCCAATGTAATTTTGTCACTGAAGCTTCAGAATTCAAAAATCAAGTTGCAAAAATTTGCATTTTGTTGATAATTTGTCTTGCGTTACAAGATGTTCTCAATGGCAAGAAACCACTTCTTTTTAAGTCAGTCGCAACCTGACATAGTTCTAACAAATATATTGTTTAAAATGAATTGCTTTTATCTTAAAGAGAGAATCATTCTTTTCCAAATTGAACTAAATTGCAAAAACAGTATTCAAATTGAAACAACATCATTCGGTAGAAATGCAACTGTAGCGTTAAGAATTATATTTTTAGCTCAAAATTTTGAAAATTTTTTAGAAAATCGAACTGTTAATATAGAAATGATCTCTTTTTGCGACTATTCTTGAGTTTGGTTTCTTTCCCTCAACTTCTTGTTGCCGAATCGACATCCATATTTAGTTGAAAGAATCGTCCTATATTTCGATAAAAATTCAATGTTTTGGTTTCCAAATCAGTGCTTTGCGTAAGTTAGAGTGTTTTCTCTGTCTTGGGTGAATCTTATTCTTCTTGCTAAAAAAAGATCTTCATAAAAAAACTTATTCTCATCCGTCAACAGCTAATCTTCCTCGGGAACATAATCAATCCTCATCCTAGAAAATTCATTTGTTTGGCTGAGGGAATAAACTGGATATAAATTTGATTATTTTGTTCAATAACAAGTTGAAATTTATCCTTTTTTAGGGATTCCTTGCTTAGTATTAAAGTACTTTTATTGGTTATAAATTAAGCTTTATAGATCCAAAGTTCAAGTTCTAAAATTCCTTATTATTTTTGATTCATTATCGAAGACATTCTTGCAAACTCAACTCTCTAGGAACGCGAAGAAACGAAAAATGAAATCAAAAGCTGTTTAGCCAACACCTACCTTATTTTGTCAATATTTACCCCGTTTGAACATATATGTGCTATAAAAGATACCATTGAGAAACAGATCTGAAATTGAGAAATTCCAAGGAAAAGAATCATAAAGAGCGAAACAAGTCCAAGTACTCTGAAACCTCAAGGTTTGCAGAGAATGTTATATGGTGGATCGAAGATATAGGGAAGACGTCCACAAACCGATGCCCAATTCCATTTATTAGATCCTAAAGTCGCTCGCCGTAAACGTTTCTCCAACGATATGGTGGATATGGGGATCGAAATCGAGAGTGGAGGAAAAGAAGGGAATGACGAACTTTCAAGATGACTTTTATGCAGCCTTCTGTATTGTTTATTTCGTGCAAATGTCATGCACCTCCCTCTCAAAGTTGAGGGAGCAGGTTTTATTGACATATTTCCACGACGCTCATATTGCAATAATTCGTATCTACATTTCTGTCGTCCTGAATTCTCGAATCTTTCACATATGATATGGACGCACGTCTCTAAAGAATTGCATGAGAAACACTTGCGTTCACAAAGAAATTCAGGAATTTAAGAGTGCTGCAGCCCAATTCGGTCTTCTATTCAAAATCGAAATTATTCAATGACAGTTTTCAAAGTATATATTATGTGATTGAATGCGGATTTCTAAATATTTGTGTTCATGACATTTTTACTAAAAGCAAAAATTGAGAAGTGAATAGTAATAAATCTTTATTCAATTTCCCGTTCATCATCAAAATTATTTAATGACAAAAAATGAAGACGCCCTCTATACAGTCTCCTGTACAGTTTGCCCAGTACAAATATTACCCACCTTTTTTTAGAGTAATGGGAGCCGGCTTGATTTAACCCTTTCGCAAAATGCTTACATTGCAATAATTTTGCTGTGCACTCCTGCTTCTCTTAACGTTATTCGTCAAGGGAAGGCTTTCGCCAAAGCCATAATTCTCTTACACTGATTAATTGTTTGTTGTCATATTTGTCCCACCTCATCTTTAGACCCTAATTGAGGCTCGTATAGAATTCTTTTTTCCGAATATCGCGTTCTTATTTGTTTTTGTTTGGATTGAAAATCAAGTGATTCTCGCGCCTGGAAATCGGCACCGCCTTGCATGAAGAACTGCGGTTTTCAGTGGCGTGCACTGCCATGCTAGCCTCGAGTATCCCCGACGAATGCAACGGGTAACGTCTATGTCGACCCTGAACCGTTGGTAATAAAAATTTCTTAACTGGGTGTATTAATATGATTCGCATTATTGAAAATTTTTCTATGTATTTTCGGCGCTAGCATTGCGTTGGGTGAAATGAAATCGGCAAGATACGTTTCATTCACAATAAAATGTTTGAAAGTTAGACCAAAAGTGAAAAATTATTCATTACCAAAAGAGATGAAATACAACAAGATAATTGAGTTTCCAGGATGAAACGACAAATGTTTCAGGGAAAGACGACCATTGGAGCCAAAAATATAAATTTTTAATAATTAAAAAGCGAACATTCCAATTTTCAACCTAATAGACGAATATGAAAAAGACTGTTGCATATTCACCCGGATCGTTGAACTTTGAAATCAAAAAAGGTTATTTCCTTGGAAGACCTTTGGATTTTAATTCCATTTTGTATTAAATAGTTACAGTTTTTACAAAAAATAATGAAATTGTCGTTATTTCAAACACAACAATGTTTTGATATTGAATCAAGCACAGTTAAATTCTGTTAGAAATGGAACAATTCAAACATAATAATTGATCCCTTCATCTTAATGATTAATTTTGAACCAAACTTTTGAATTAGAAAAAATAGTATATTATGCACCTAGGGATCATCGCGCGAGACAAAAAACGCGTCTATCCATAGGTGCATACGATATTTTCTTCAACAAATGCATGAATACACGGGGTTTCGAGATTTTTTCCCTCGAGCTGGAGTTTTTTTCCCAGTTTTTTTCCCTGCTATGGAAACAGCAACTTCTGGCTCGTTTCACACGCTCGAAAACCCGTGGTTTTCATGCATGTGGCGAAGAAAAACTATTGTTGAGACTAAAATGGACGCTTATTCCGATATTGAGTTGCATCTTCAACCACATAAGATTATCCAGCTAAAAACTAAAATAAATCGCAACTATATTGTTATAAATTTTCAAGTTCCAGAAATTCTTCTCTTCTAATCTAAATCAATCTTCCCAATCGGAAATGTGGATACTTGGGCGAATGTTAAATTTCATTCCTGGTGCAAATTAAACTATTTCGAATTATGTAGAAAATTGATTTTTTTTTGTTAAAATGAACTATTTTGTTAAAAAGTTGTACTCCTTGCTTGAAAATTCTATTATTTTTGTCGAAAATTCATAACAATATTGTTTCGACTTGTTTAATTTTTCAGCTGGATAATCTTATCTAGTTGAAGATGCAACTCTTTAGCGAAAAAATCTTCCATTTTAGTTTCGAAATTATTTTTCACATTCTCATGCTGAATGAGAAGGTATTGGTTTTATGTGAAAATTGACTTTCGCGGATATGATGAAATCTCCACGTTTTGAGAGCTATGGAATTTTCCAAATCCAAAAATATGGAAGAAGTTTAGAATTTTTAGCCAAATAACGCAAGATTGAAAAGAAAGTCAGAGAGCAAAAATTTTTCTTCTCGGGAGCCCTGCAAGATAGTGAATACGACTTTTTGAATTTTCTCAAAAAATCGAAAATTCCATTTTCGATCGCACAAAAAAGAATGAAAAAGTATCTGTGCACTCAATAACTTTCAAAAGAATGAGCATATTAGATCGTGATTGGGCACCCATTTTTATGGACAAAAATACAAGTCCCGTTCGTCAACCAGCTATTTTGGATAAAAAATGTAAGAGGGGGGGGGGGGGGATTTTTACCATTTTTGTGTTTTTTTTTCCAAGAATCAAACATTCTGAATACAGTTTCTTATAGTAGGTAAAAAGTGAAACAATTTGTCCTCACGATTTTTTTTGATAACAAAAAAATTGGCAGAGTTGTGGCATTTTCAAAATTGAAAAATATAAAAGAAAATGATATTTTGCAGCCAAATAACGCAAGATTAAAGAGAAAGTCAAAGAGGAAAACTTTTTCTTTTTGGGAGCCTCACCAGATTGCAAATACAACTTTTTGAATTCTCTCAAAAAATCGAAAATTCTCACTTTTGATCGCACAAAAAATAATGAAAAATAATATGTGAACTCGATAACTTCCGAAAGACTGATCATATTCAAGTTCGTTAACCAGCTATTTTGGATGGAAGATGAGAGAGGGGGAGCATTATGAAAATTTTTTTGGACTTTTTTTCTGAGACTGAAAAATTGTAGGTACGGTCTCTTGAAGTAAGTAAAGAATGAAACAATTTATCCTTATGACTTTTTTTGATAAAAACAAAATTGTCAGAGTAATGGTATTTTCAAAATTCGAAAATCTAAACAGAAAATGTGATTTTTCAGCCAAACAACGCAAGATTGAAAAGAAAGTCAGAGAAAAAAAATGTTTCCTTTCGGGAGCTCTACAAGATCGGCAATACAACTTTTTGAATTTTCTAGAGAAATCAAAAATTCCAATTTGGTGCGCACAAAAAATAATGAGAAATAATCTGTGAACTCGATAATTTTCGAAAGAATGATCATATCCAATCGTGCTTTGAAACATTTTTTCAAAACGGGAAAAGAAAGGAAGAGTATGTTTGCCAGCTATTTTGAATGAAAAATCGAAGAGGGAGAGCATTTTGAAAATTTTTTTGGATTTTTTTTGTTTCGAGAATCAAAAATCGTAATAAGAGACAGGAAGAGATCATTCATAGAAAAATTGTTCATCTTAAAAAGTTTTACAAGTTTTACATGAAATTTTTCCCAATACGGCGTATATCTTTTTTTTTGATCGTGACTTGATCGTGAGCCTTAAATAAAGCTAATATAAAAAAATTTTTTCGAAAATGAAAAAAAAAATTCAATAATATTCATAGAAGTGGAGATTTTCAGGAGTTTTGCAATTTTTGCAATTCGTTGTTTGCATTACACTGTAAACTGGACCAAAGACGCCTGAAGCCGAGCGCGAAGCGCGAGGTGAAAAAAAACCGAGCGCACAGCGCGAGGCAAATACAATATCGAGCGCGAAGCGCAAGATCCGAATAACGTGCGATCTAAGCGCGCTGAAACTTGCGAGCGAAGCGACAATTATATTATATCTACACACACACACTTATATATATATATATATATATATATACACACACACACACACACACACACAATCAATTATATTATTATAATTTACATTCGCTTATATATAAGCGCAATCCTAGACAAAATAATAGGAAAAATGATAATATTATTATGCAACTTTTGCGCAACTTCATGAAATCGTAGTGATTTAAAAATTTTCTCACAATTGTTGAAAATTGCTCACAAGTTTTGGTTCATATAAATCACACAGGTGCCTCTAACTTTATAAATATAAGTGCACTAAGGAACGGTTGCAAGCATATAAATGTTTATAATTAAAATAAAACATTTCAAAAATTCAAAAATAGTAAATATACAAAAACTTTGGCGTTTCCATACGATCCTAATCTTCAATCGGGTTACAATTTGTAACTGCATCTCAAATTTACATTTTTTAATCATGCCTCCATTTGAAACTTTATTATAATTTTTTCAAAATGGAAAAAAATTAAATGACTAAAAATTGTTTATGTTTGAAATTTGAACAAGTTCCCGATTATGCATTGGGTTTCAAACTCAACACTACATACGCGGCATTTGAATAAACTATTTCAACGATTTTTAAAAATTATAACATTTTTCCTCACTGAGCCATACTCACCAAAAAAGGCGAGAATCAACAAACATGAAGAACTGCATGTAACGTATAAACAATGAGGTTGCGAATTTCGCCTATAGTTCAGAATAATAGTTTAAATCATTATGCAAGTTTGCAAGTTTATTTTCATTTTTTCTCAAAAGTTATTAACAAATTCCAACTTATCCATAAATAAATATGTTCCGGACCTTCAAATTTGGTTGCAAATTTGAACTTCGTATTGGAGGACTAAATTTAATGGACTATACCCTTTGCAGAAATATTAAATTTTTTCTCGAGCGTCAATTCAATAAAATGTCATTTTTTTAAAATTATGTATATTCCTGACCCCTGAGGTGGTTGAAAATAAGCATTGTTCATTAAAAAGTACGTTTCGTGTAACTGCAAAGTTTCAGAAACATTGCATTTATTGTCAAATTTTTCTCTACAGACTGGCTTACTTTCCATTATAACGGATCATCGTGGGAGCAAGAAATCGATTCTATTTCAAAATTTTTAATTTATCTTTCTTTGTTAAGAGTGAATTGTTTGGTAAAAAATTCTTGTGAATCCCTTTCCTAGTTTTCTCAATTTCTCGTCAGTCATGATTGTCTCACGATATTAAGTGGTCAGATTGTCTTTTGGGCTGAGGCATAAACTTTGGGACCACTCCGTTTGATTGCGAGTTTGCACTTAGCCTTGCATTCGTGAAGGTCTTTGGCTTTTATGGAGAGTGGTAAATCCAGTACCCCCAGAGGAAAGAGATCCTGCAATTACTAAGTAGCTGTTGCTTCTGACGGTTCGGAACCCAACTTAAGCTGTAAGTCCCCTTCACCACTAAATTACTGGTAAGGTGTGTGAAGGAAAAGACACTTTATTACGAAGAGACTCTCCAGATCGTAAAAGGAATAGAATATGAATACATATTCCAATTTTCCTGCCATAATAAATAATAAAGCATAAATAAAGAAATTTTCAGTGAAAAAACTATGCTGATGCGTCAATCGAACAGTTTGATATTTCCGATCCCAATTTATTAAAATTTTGATATGAATTCCTCGTAATAAAGAGAAGATTCTCTTGAGTCAATACACGCTTCCTGATGCAAAACATAATTAAATTTTTTATCTCCTTTCATTAACTCGGTCATCGAAGTTCTGATTAAATTCCTGAGTAGAGTCGCTCATGGTAGAGCCACGTCTCTCGTGAGTATGGCATCCGTCGAGCACAAGAGCATCTGGATGCTTACCCGCTTTAGTGCTGAAATCGTGTAAATATTGCTCTCGAGTTTAAAGAAATGAAAGAGAAGAGGGTTGGGTTTAATAGGGTAGACGATGTCGAGATAGACTATTCACTGACGTTGACGAGGTTCTCTGCGTTGGAAAACGTCTCGAATTGCACATCCTTTTTCCCTAGAGCTAGATGCGACACTCGTATTGCATTATGTTGTATTATATTAAAAGACTGGAATAAGTCAAATTAAATTGGATGTTCGGATGGAAAAGGAAACTTCTTTCTATCTTCTAGACAAAATTCTTGTATTATTCCTCTCTTGGATTACGAAACCACACAAGAAAAAGAATTTTTTTACCCAGGAGTCGGACCATATTTATTTTATGTTCTTAAGGTCGCTGGAATGAAATCCGGAGTCCATTTCACTCAATCACGTCAGGTTTTTGACATTGGAGATACACAAAGAGGGAAAATTTCCTGTCCTGGGAGTCAGACCATGTTTATTAAATATTTAAGGGTTTTTGGAACCTGATGATATTTTAAATTTAAGTTCATTCAAAACATCAACTTCTAAATTCTGCATAAAAATATCAGCTTATGTTCCTGAAATTATTGGTGAACCCATAGGGGTTCCGAACGTTTGTTTGTGATAACAGTCATCAAACCTAAAGAAGTTTGACTTTATTAGGAATTTGATACCTTTCTTAGATTCAACCAAAGGAATGTAATGTCTTGGTTTTAAGAAAATACCATCTGCTCTAAATACCTTTGATTACCAATTCTTACGGAATTCTTTAGTGAATAATGATAAAATATCAAGAGAAACAAGAATGTGATTACTGGGAATTTTTTTTTTGTATTAAGATTTCTTCTAAATGTATTGCATTTTTGATGGAGTATTCAGGTTTAGGTAAGGCAGCTGAAATAATACTGTTTAATGATTTGGCCAAAAGGAATGTAGATGTGTTAATCGATAATACTACGGAACTCAAAGGATGATTTGTTTTGTGAATTTGTGGCAATTCATAAAGTCTGTCAATAATCGTTCTTTCTGTAATCAAATCTTTCCTAATGATTTTTACATTCTCTTCAGAAAGGGTATCAGATTTGTGTAAAATCCCTCCCACCCCCCACGTTTTTGTCAAATGCCCCCGTTTCGAGACCCCTCAAATCCGAAAAACAGGTTTTTAAGAATGTGTCTGTCTGTCGGTCTGTATGTCTGTCTGTTAGTACAATAAATTTCAAAAAAAAACTAATCGATTTGTTCGGCTTTTGATACACTCATTCAGTGTCATAAACTGAAGGTCAAGTTCGTTAGACAGCTATTTTGGGAAAAAATTCAAAAAGTTAGAGCATTTTGAACATTTCTGAGAGCATTTTTTTCAAGACTCGAAAATTGAGAGTGCAGCTTCCTTTAGCGAGTAATAAGTGAAAAGATTTATTTCCATGATGTTTTTTGATGAAAACAAAATTGTCATAGTTATGTCATTTTCAAAATTCGAAAATATATTGGAAAATAAGAGTTTTTAGCTGAAAAAGGGAAGATGTGAAAAAAAGTCTTAGAAGAAAAAATGTTTGTTTTTTGTAGCCCTACAAGATGGTCTTCACAACTTTTTGAAGTTTCTCAGAAAAAGAAAAATTAAATTTCGATCACACAAGAAATGATGAAAAATAGAAAGTTCCATTTCTTGGTCAAATCATGCAATGTGCGGGAAATACAAATGAACAAAAATTGTGCTCCGAAAAAAGATTCACAATTTTTGTATTATGTACTTTTTGATAGGACAAATAGTTCTTGCTTTATAAAAAAAATACCATATTAAAAAGGAAAAAGTTAAACTATCGGGCGATTGTCACAAGCTTGAGGAAAAACAGATAAACACAAGTTCTTTACCATGAAAATATCTCGAAATGTGTTATCTTTTTTTATCAGAATATATGGTTTTCATTTCAATCAGGAAAAATGACTATAAAAATGAAATAATAAACTATTTGAGAAAATGGCGGAGGCTGAGACAGAAAATTGATATATAAAGGTTATTCACCCAAAAAAAGATCTATAAATTCGTTATTATTTTTCCGATGGGACGCATAGTTTTTGTTTTATTCATATTTGATAAATTAAACATGCACCAAATAAATTTCTAGAAAAAGTACATATAATATGAAGATAATTGGGCAACAAAACCGTGTCAGACGAATTTTGATCGAGTGCGCAGCACGAGACACTCTCTTTTCCTCTTTTTGGTTTTTTAACAATAACTCCGTCAATATTTGACGTGGAGATTAGTTTTTTTTTTAAAATTGTTAGGTTTTTCAAGGCCCACAAGATGTATATTTTTCAAAAAAAATTTGGCGCGAAATTCAAATTTTTTCAGCGGTTTGAAAATTTCAAAATCGAATATCCCGAAAACGAAGACAGACTTATCTCTGGAAAAAAAATATTATATGTATTTTCATTCCAGAAATACGTGTGAATTTTCTCAGATTTTTGGAATTGGTGGAAAGGGCTCAAAAAAATTAAAAACAGAATTTTCACCTATTTTAGCGTGTACCTTGGTTCCATTCGAGCTGAAATTCTCTCAAATAAGATATTTTCATCCATTATCACTATTTTAACCTTTTTTTGATAACATTTGCTGTTGCGTGACAGGGTCTGTGTGCCCGCACTTCGCTACTGACCGCTGCGCTGCGCTGGAGAGGCAGTATGGAGCTGCATACTTAGAGTGTAGAATACGTACTACTTTTGCCTTTACACTTATTGAGTGCAGTCATCTCATTCTATATACAGGATGTTGCGACGCCGTGAAAAAATTAGAAGAAAAAAACTTTCGTGTGTTAATGCCTGCATTTCTAAGATCAACGAAAAGAGTCTCGTATGATCACCGTGTCTCGCTTCGCTGTTGAATCGGATCATCGCAAACTATTGCTCCCTCGAGTTATGAATCCTGTTATAGCACAAAATATGCATATAAACAGCTTGGCTGAGGAAGCGAAAAATGAAGGATGGATTCAAAAGAAAACAAAATTCACAAAATTAACATCGAATGAGCTTGATGACTTCCCTGAAATGACCGAGCAAGATCTGGTTATTTTTTTACAGGTACATATCGTATGCAACGAGCTATTTCATATCTTCCGGAAATTATGACTGATGTTAATCAAATCGATGTACAGTACTAAAAATCAAGAAAATATGTGAGTTCTGCTGGGCAAACAAGAAAATCTCAAGAAGAACTAATAACACAACAGGTTCGACTCGACGTATTTTTAAGAAGACCTACAATATTGCTTCATAGTAAATACACCTGATACTATATATTATAGAGGTCTAAAAAGGTATTGCTGCAAGTGTGCTAATGGATTGAGAAACATTGGATGTTGCTCCCATGTTGCTACAATAATATATTACGTTTCGTATAAGAGATATCTTCCAAAAAGTACAAGACTTGCAGAAAAACTTACTAAAATTCATGTGAGAGGGAAAATAATGCTAGTTATTGAAGGGGAGAGCGATGTAGATTGATTGCCTAATATTTTCATAAATGCAGTTGTTGATATTGATTACTAATGATATTGGATGTGCACAATGATATTAATATGTGCGCGGTTATTTGCTATAATTGATTTAAGGCTCTTATTTTAATGAAGATTGAACAAATGCAATAAGACTCGAAACTCTTTTTCCTCTAATTTTTATAGTCATAATATCAGAAAGATATGAAATAGCTCGTTGCATCTGATATGTACCTATAAAAAAATAATCAGATCTTGCTCGGTCATTTCAGGGAAGTCATCAAGCTCATTCGATGGTAATTTTGTGAATATTGTT
>WSXT02187937.1:23487-36172 GCA_011762715.2 Neuroterus valhalla | reverse complement strand
ACTGAGAGAGCATATTTCTACATTTATTTCGGTTTCATTCAAAAGAAAAATAATTAATGTATTTGATACGGCATACAAACGGTCCTGCTAAGGACCTTAATTATTTTGCACGCATAAAAAAGGCTGCCTGATAAGGACCTTATAAGGTTTCGACGTACGGCCCTTTTGATTCCGAGCGTGACGAAACACCATAAGGGCCTGATAAGTTTTACTTGTCCGCGCCTTGATTGTAATAAGGCAACCTTTTCAGGACCTGACCCTGCCCTGATTTGAATTTCCGCACGGGAGTAGCTTAGTATTTTTGAAATAGCTTGGAACCTTCAATCAATAAATAATAAAACTTCTAATACTGTTAATGGCCCACATTACTTATTACACTGCTGGATTAGAAATTCATTGTTTTTGTTGAAAAATCGTCTTTCCCAGATGAAATTAATTTTGTTTGTTAGAAAATATTCTATTTGTATAAACATTTATAGCCTTTAAAATTTACTGATTTGAGTGTGAAAAATCGACTACTGGATGAAAAATTCATATATTTTGTTGAAAAATTCTCTTTCCTGTATAAAATTCACCTTGTTTGTGTAAAAAATCCTCTTCCTGTTTGGGAACTCAACTATTCGGTTGAATGTTGAACCCGAGTTTCCAGAATCCAATTTTTTTTTCTCCAGCATTTTATTTGAAACTTCATCTCTGATGTTGAAAATTCAACCATCTTGCAGAAAATTTGTTTCTTTTTTCAATTTGAGAATTTTTTCTTCAAACCTCAAATATGAGGATTCCACTTTTGGTTGAAAATGTATATTTTCAATGAAGAATTGATCTTTTGCAGAAGTGAATTCATGTATTCTGTTGATGAAAACATGGTAGAAAGTTATCCTTTTGGGTTGAGGATTCATTATGTTGAAAATTTACTTCGTTTATTATTAAAACCCGACTGTTCGCTTGGAAATTCATGCATTTTGTTGAAAAATCCTCTTTCCCATATAAAATTATATGTTTGTTAAAAAATCATTTTTTTTTTTTTTTGTTAAATATTCATTGCTTCAAAATATTCTTGCCTCAAGTGTGAAAAATCGACTACTCGTTTAATAATTCATGTATTTTGTTGAAAAATACTCTTTCTTGTAAAAAATTCACCTTGTTTGTGTGAAAAATCCTCTTCCTGTTTGGGAACTCAACTGTTTGGTTGAATGTTAATCTCTGTTGTTGAGAATTCTTTTTTTTTTCGATTCACAATTTCAGTTGAAACTTTATCTCCGTGCTTGAGAATTCAACTATCTTGTATTCTATTGATAAATCTTTCTTTTTGGTAGAAAGTTAACATATTCGGTTTGAAGTTCATTTTGTTAGGAATTCACTTTGTTTATCATTAAAATGCGACTATTCGATTTGAATTTCATGTATTCTGTTGAAAAATCGTCTTTCTGATCAAAAATGTATCTTTTTTGTTGGCAAAAATCTTGTCCGGAAATTAATTTATTTGGTTCAATGTTAAATTTTATTTTTTAGACTTCATTTTTCTTTAAGATTTCTCACTTTATTTGAAACTTTATCTCTGTTGTTGAGAATTCAACTATCTTTTTGGAAATTTGTTTCTTTTTTCAGTTTGACTTTTCTTCAGAATTCAAATATAACTAATTCACTTTCGGTTGAAAATTTATATTTGTATGAAAAATTGATCTTTTTCAGATGTAAATTCATGTCTTCTGTTGATGGATCTTTTTCGTTTGGAGAAAGTTAACCTTTTAGGTTGGAAATTCATCTTGTTGAAAATTGACATCGTTTATTTGTTGCAAATTCGACTCTTCTATTAGAAATCCCTGTATTTTTTTGAGAAATCATCTTTCTTGCATAAAGTTAATAATGTTTGTTAAAAATTCTCTTTTCGGTTGAATATTCAACATTTTGAAAATTCAATAATCTCAATATGGGAAATTCGACTGTTTGGTTAAAGATTAAATTTGATTGTTGAGACCGAATTCTTTTCTTCGAAAGATTCATAATTTCAGTAGAAACTTTATCTGTGTGTTTGAGAATTTAGCTATATTGTTGGAAAATTCGTAGAAAATTTCTATTTTCAGTTCGAAATTCCCCTTTTCAGTTGAATCTCGTTTGTTGAACTCTTCTGTTGAAACCTAAATTTTTTGTTAAAGATTCATAATTTCAGTTGAAACTTCGTCTCTTCCGTTGAGCATTCGACTATCCTTTTGGAATTTTCTTCCTTTTTTTATATTTCGAAGTCAAAACTCATCTTTTCTAGATGTGAATTTATGTATTTTGTTGATAAATATTATTTCTTTTGGTAGAAATTTAACCTTCTTGTTTGATTTTGAAATGTGACCATTTACTGTCGATTGAAAGATTATATTTTTATGCAAAATTGAAAATCGCTCCGTTTATTGTTGAAATTTCTACTGTTCGATTGGAAATTCATATCTTTTGTTGAAAAATCGGCTTTCTTGTATAAAAACTTAATCTTGTTTGTTAAAAAATCCTCTTTTCGGTTGAATATTCATCGTTTTGAAAATTGATCCTTGTAAGTGTGAGAAATTCAAATATTCGATAGAATATTCATGTATTTTGTTGAAAAATTGCTTTTTTTGTTTTTCAGGTTAAGAATTGATTTTTTCATCTCAAAATGTGAATATTCAACTTTTTGTTGAAAATTTATATTCTTAATAAAAAATGCATCTTTTCTAACTGTACATTCATGTATTTTGTTAATAATTCCTATTTTTTATAAAAAGTTAACCTTGCAGATTGAAAATTTATCGTTCTTAAAATACATATATTCATTTATTGTTGAAGATTGGACCATTTAATTGAAAATCGAATCTGATTTATATGAAAATTCATCTACATTTTTGGTTACAATTCATGTATTCTGTGGATAAATAATATTGTTAGCGTGGAAAGTTGCTTTTTTAAGTGAAAAATTAATATTTTTCGTTTAAAATTTGAAAATCTTTGATTGAGAATTACTTTCTCATTGTTAAAGATTCAACTATTTGGTTGAAAAATTCTTACTTTTTTGGCAGTTTTCTTTTTAAATTACATTTCTAGATTCAAAATTCATTTTCTTTTCAGGAAATTCGCACATTTGGCTTGAAACTTCAATCTTTGTGATAACAAAAAAATTTAATTTTTTGCAAATCTGGTTTTGATGGAACATTAATCATCTTGGTCAAAAATTAATTTTTTTGTTTGAAAATTTTACTTTTGAGGATTTCCAACCATGATTCAAAATCCAACAATCTCTTCAGAAGTTGGAAATCCTACTATTGTTAGAATATACATATGTATTCTGTTTGTAACTCATCTTTTTGTGAAGAAAATTGATACTCTTTCTTGACAATTCTTTCCTGACAATTTAAATTAAACTTGGCTAAAAAAAATTCCTCTTGATTGAAAACTCATGGTTTTAATTCAAAATTCGACTATTTAAGTAAAAATTCATGTATCTTGTCGAAAATTCGTCTTTTGATAGAAAATTATCATCCTTGCTTAAAAACCTATTTTCGTGATAATGAACAAAATGGACAACATTTTAGGATGATGTTACAATAGGTTCTTTAAATTCGGTTCGTTCGCTACACATTGAGTTTTACGAGTTTTGAATATCATAACATCAATCTTTTATTGATATTACAGTTCCATATTTTACTACGCCTTTCACATGAAAAAGATATATGTCATATATGTCATCCATGTCATATATCTCATATATGTATCATATATGCCCTATCAATGTCATATATGTCATCTATGCGACATACATGTCATATGCATCATATATGGCATATATGGCATACATGTCATATGTGTGATATATGTCATATGAGTCATGCATGTTATTTTTGTCATAATAAGTGTTATATATTTCATATAGGTGTCGTATGTGCCATATGTATCATATTTATGTCATATATGCCATATATATGTCATATGTATCATATATGTGCCATGTGTCATATTTATGATAAAATATGTCATATGTATGACAAATATGTCATATGTATGTCACATATGCCATATGTATGTCATATATGTCATATATGTGTCATATATGTCATATATGTGTCATATATGTCATGCACGTATAATATGTGATATGGGTCATATGCAATTTTTTATCTGCTGCTAACAAAGAAATTAAATGGTACATACTTTTATAAAGTGCAGCTGCTATGCATAGGATTTTATGAGCCATGGGGCTTTTATCACTGATATTATCAAGTATTTTCTACTCCACTCGTTTTTATCTTGTTAAATGATCTCCTACAAAAGACGTAACATGTTGAGTATAATTTCATAGCCCTACAAAAATCATGTCTCGTTTGCGACTAATGAAGAAGGGAATTTTTCAATTAATTAGAAAATTATCTTATTTCCCCTTTAATTATCCCATTTCTTTTCTATTGCATGTGAAAATTGGTCATAAAAAATAACGTCAATTGTATCCTGGATTGCTTTATGCTTTACACCCTAGGGCTGCACCAAAAACTATGTTTTGGGGATTATTCTAAAAGATCATTTGTGATCGCAACATCAATTTAACGGAAGTGTAACTACATACTCCGTTTTTGGTTGAAAATTAATATTTTTAATAGAAAATTCATCTTTTATTTTTGAGAATTGAACTATTTGGTTGAAAATGTATGTATTTCGTTGAAAAGTTATAAATTTTGGAAATGAAACTGTTTGGTTGTAACTGCACCTGTTTTGATGAAAATTGAACCATTTTGTTGAAAATTCTTCTTAATTGTCGAATTCAAATGTTTTCATTATTACATTGAAATTTTGTTTGATCGAAATATGGCCTTTTTTAAGTGCTTTTGAGAAATTACCTTTCATTCATAGTTGAAAAATCAACTTCTTGGTTTAAAGTTTTGATTAGATACTATTGAAAAAATACTTTTTTACTCATTGATTTATTCCTGAATAATATTCGTCATTTTGGTTCGAAATCGGTCGATTTAGTAGAAAATCAACATTTTTTGCCTAAAAATCATTATAATTTAGAAAATTCAGCTTTTCTAACTATTATTTGGAGTTTCAACTATTCAGTTCAAAATTTAATTATTTTTTTGAAAATCAGAGAAAGAAGGGAATTGGTCCTTTGGTAAAAAATTCAACTATATTTTTGAGTGCAACTTGTTTGTTGAAAATTGAACTGAATGCAATACAATTCTTGTTTGTTATTTAGAAATGCAAGTATTTGAAAGAAAACTGAACTATTTGTTTGAAATCAACTTTTGTGTTCAAAATTTTTAATTTTAGTAGAAAAATATATGATTTCAAGTTATCTTCCTCTCGATGGCAGAAATGTCATCTTACTTTTTAAAAAAATGTACTTTTTCCTTAAATATTCAACTGTCTCCTTGAAATTTCATCTTTTTGGCCTAAAAATTCAACAGTTTGGTCAAAAATTAAACATTTTTGTTAAAAATATATATTTATGGCTGTAAATTTATTTATTCTTGCACAAAATTAAATTATTCTATGAAGAATGGAATTATTTATTTTGATAGAAAACTAGAGGGTGAAAATTTACCTCTCTGGTTGAAAATTTCATTATTTGGTTAAAACTTCAGCTTTTTATTTTACTCCAATTAAATTGTTAATAGTACAACTACTTTGTTAGAGTCATTATTTCTGGTAAAAAAAGCAGGTGTTAGGTTGAAAATTCGTCTTTTTGGATTAAAAAGTCATGCTACTCAAATATAATTTTTTTTTTCAATTCAACTGTCTTATGAAAAATTCGTCTCCTTGGCCTAAAAATCCAATAAGTTGCTGAAAAATAAACTTTATGGCTGAAAGTTAATTTTTTAGTGGGAAAATAGTATTTTCGGTAAGAAATTTGATTTTTTTGTACAAAATTGAAGTGTTTTGTGGAGAATTTAACTATTTATTCAAAAATTTATTTATTCGTTCGAAAATTGATTTTTTTGTTTGAAAATTTCATTAATTGATCAAGAGTTCAGCTTTTTTTAACTCTGACTACATTGTTAATATTAAAACTACTTTGTTAAAGTCAATATAAAAAAAGCAGGTGTTTGGTTGAAAATTCGTCTTTTTGTATTAAAAAGTCATGCTACTTGAAGATAGTTTTTTTTTAAATATTTAACTGTCTCATGAAAAATTCGTCTCTTCGGCTTGAAAATTCAACAAGTTGCTAGAAAATTGAACTTTATGGTTGGAAATTGATTTGCTGGTGGGAAAATAATAATTTCGGTAAAAAATTTGATTATTTTTGTACCAACTTAAAGTGTTTTGTCAAAGATTTAACAATTTACTCTAAAATTTATTTATTGGGTTGAAAATTTATCTTTTTGTTTGAAAATTTCATTAATTGGTCAAAAGACCAGCCATTTCTTCAAAACTCTGATTACATTTTTGGTACTACAAATACTTTGTTAAAGTTATTTTTGTTCCCGAAAATGCAGGCGTTTGGTTGAAAATTGGTCTTTTTGGATTAAAAAAACATGCTACTTGAAGATAATTTTTTGTTGTTGAAAATTCAACTGTCTCATGAAAAATTCGTCTCCGTGGCCTAAAAATCCAACAAGTTGCTAAGAAACTAAACTTTATGGCTGTAAATTAATTCATTAGTGGGAAAATGATATTTTCGGTAAAAAATTTGATTATTTTTGTAACAAATTAAAGTGTTTTGTCAAAGATTTAACTATTTATTCGAAAATTTATCCTTTTGTTCGAAAATTTCATTGATTGGTCAAAAGTTCAGTTATTTTTTAAAACTCTAATTATATTGTTGAAAGTACAACAACTACTTTGTTAAAGTCTATATTTGTGGCCGAAAATACAGGTGCTTGGTTAAAAATTGGTCTTTTTGGATTAAAAAGTCATGCTACTTGGTTGAAGATAATTTTTTTTTTTTTTTTAATCCAACTATCTTATAAAAAATTCGTTGTTTCGGCATGAAAATGCAACAAGTTGCTAGAAAATTAAATTCCATAGTGCATGGGGAAATGATATTCTGGTAAAAAATTTGTTTATTTTAGTACCGAATCAAAATTTTTAGTGGGAAATTTAACTATTTATTCAAAAAAGTTTTTATTGGCTCGAAAATTTATCTTATCTGTTGGAAATGTTTGTCCTCTTGGATTAAAAGTTAATCTTTCATGGCAAGAAAGTCATCTTAATTTGTTTCAAATAACTATTTTCTTTTGAAATTCAAATATTTTATGGAAAATTCATCACTTTAACCGATGTTTTAGGATTTGTTCAATTTTTTCATGCTCACGAACAAGTTTTTTCAAAAGAAGTTTTAAAATTTATGTCATATCGGAAAAAACAGAAATGCTGTTCCCAGAAAAATTAAATTTTCTTTTTTTCTGGAATCAGGGATTATACAATAGATAAGAGATGAAAAGAAGAAATAAAATTGAGACCTTCTCATGGCATTCAGTTCTACGAAAAAAGAAAAAAAATCAGGTTCTCTTCCATGTTAGAATGGACACGTCCACCGGAAATTTCTCATCTTGTAACTTATCATCAGGTAGTTAACAACACATAATCATCCCACCATCACATTACCTGCCGACCCAAAGGAGCCATGGGTATTCTGAACCGCCCATTATTATAGGCTACGGTGGCACGAGCTACCACTGTGTTCGAATCCTGAGGCCCCAAGCTATTTTCACACAAAATCTTTAGAGGGATCAAAATTTTTCAATTAATTTATGATTTTAAGAGTCTTACAATTTTTTTTTTTGCTCATATTATTGATTTCAATCTCATTTCAAATTGAAAGTATAGAAAAAAAAATACAACGAGTAGATGAAATAATTCCATAATTCTACACAAACAATTTATGTGTGTAATTTTCGAAAATTCTGAGGAGAAAAAAAAAGAATTTCGAATCCAAAAAGACGAATATTGAACAGAACAGTTGAACTTTGCCCAAAAAAAATGAGTTAACAAAATAGTAGGATTTTGAACGAAATAAAGTCAAGATAAATTTTCACCCAATGGTTGAACTTTCATCAAGAGAATAATTTATTCCCGATTATTCAAATTTTGTACCAAAACAAATTCATTTTCCACAAAAAAAAAAAAGATTTTCACGAAAAAGTCTATTTTCAACCGAAAAGTTCAATTTTCTACCAAATTGGTTACTTTTAAATCCAAAATGACAAATATTAAACAGAACAGTTGAACTTCGACAAAAAAGATGAGTTTAACAAAATAATAGGATTATTAACGAAATAATTCAATTTTCAAAAATATTGTCAATTTTTCGAAAAAATATTCGAATTTTCAACCTACAAAGATTCATTCATTTTCGAGCAAGTAAGATGACTTTTCTACCACAAAAGATTTTTTTTATTCTAAATGGACATAGTTCTAAGAAAATAGACGAATTTTTCACTAAAAACTATAAGCTCGACAAAATTGTTGAATTTTCATAGAAATTCTTGGGATTTTAAGAAAATAGTTGAATTTTGAACCAAACAGTTATACTTTCAACCAAAAGGATAAATTTTTCACCCAATAGTTGAATTTTCATCAAGAGGATAATTTATTTCCGATTATTCAAATTTTGTAACAAAATAAATCCATTTTCCACAAAAAGTGAAGATTTTCAATAACAAAGGTAATTTTCAACCGAAAAGTTCAATTTTCCAGGAAAATGTAGACTTTCAAATCCAAAATGACAAATATTCAACAGAACAGTTGAACTTCGACAACAAAAGATGACTTTAACGAAATAGTAGAATTTTAGAAGAAAATATATATATAGAAAATATACATTTTCAACAAAAATATTAATTTTTAACCAAAATGTTGAATTTCCTACTGAAGCGTTGAATTTTCAGCGAAATACTTGAATCTTTCATTCCTGAATAATTACTTCTGCAAAATTATTAGTTTTTTATAAGTAGATAATTATATTTTTCAATGTTAGTACAAAAATTGTCATTATGTATCTAAAAACAGTTAAATTTTCAAACAAAAAGTTCTAGTTTCTCACAGTAAAAAATGGATTTTCAATATAATAGTATAGTTTTTTATTTAAAAAAATACATTCACAAAATGTTTGAATTTTCAAAAAAATACGACCATAAAAGATGAGTTTTTTACAAAATAATTGAACTTTTTTTTTAATGATTTTTGAAAATAGATGAATCGTTACCAAAATGTTCATGTTTAAAATAATATTAGATTTTCAAGAAACTTATTCCATTTAAAAACAAAGAAGAATAATATTTAACTGAAAAAATGTATATTTTCAACCAAGTACTTGAATTTCCTATAGAAAAAATACGAAATTTCCACAGTAAAAGATGAATTTTCAAAGCAAAGATTCTGATTTGAAAAAAGATTACTTTTACAAAATAGTTGAATTTTTGAACAAAAAACAAGACTTTCGCACCATTAACAAAATAATGGAATTTTAAACCATGCAGTTACATTTCCAACACAAAAACAAAAAACAGTTAAATTTTCAAACAAAAAGTTCCATTTCCTTACAGTAAAAGATGATTTTTCAATATAACATTTAATTTAATAACATATAACATTTTAATTTTTTATAAAAAAAATACTTTCACAAAAGGTTATATTTTTAAATAGAACATTTTTTGCTTCATTCAACATTTTTTCAATTTCTTGAAAAACGGGTTTTTGTTTGGTTTTTTGTACTTTTTTTTTGGAAAAGCTGAGATTTCTTTTGTTTAAACGTTCAGGGCCATTCAAAAACTACGTCACGTTATTTTGAAGAATTTTCTATAAAAAATTTAAATAATTAACTCAAAAAGATGGGATTCCAACCAAAAAATCGATTTTTTAACTAAACAGTTGAAATAAGAACTAAAAACAATAAATATGAAACTATAAATGTAAAAATTGATTTGCAGTTAGAGAAGTATAATTGTTAAAGGAAAAAAATTAATCAAATTCACTTTGTTGGCTGGAGATTCATCGTTTGAGTTGAACCTTCATCATTTTGAGGTAAAATTCATCTTCTCGGTTTAACTCTTTTCTTGAAAATTATAATATTTTTTGGAGAATAACTTTGTTTCATTAAAAAATTAATCTTCTTAGTTGAAAATTCATCGTCTTTATCGAAAATTCATCGTTTTTGTCGAAAATTCAATTACTTGGTTGAAAGTTGAACTATTTTGTTACACATTTCTTCTTTTGGGTAAAGACTCATCAAATGAGTCCAAAATTCATCCCTGATGGGTGGAAATTTACATATTGTGTTCAAAAATTACTTTTTTTGGTTGAATATTAATATTTTATTCCTGAAATCTGATGTATATTGTTTAAAATTCCTTCATCAATACCTCTTAAAGCTTATTTTGAGAGAATTATCAGTTTAAAAAAAAAATTTCTTTTGTAGGAAAATTTGAAAGTATCTGTAATATGAAAACTAAAAATGAATTTTTCTTTCTGTTTCAGGTAATTTGCTAGCGACACATATAAGATGATCTATTTCTGCATACCAGCCTCATCGAGTAATTTTAGTGAGTCAATTGAAAAGATGTCTTCTTTCACACTACATTTTGATTTTTCTGGAACAGAATAATTTCTTTTTCCACTAAAAATTCTATAATCTTATATAGCTTTCCTATAACACAGGAGTAAAATTCAATTTTTTCAGAATTCCAAATTTTATTTTCAATCCCTACTGAAAACTGATTGACAAGACTTCTAAAAATGTATTGGCTTACTCAATTGTCCCATATCAAAATGTTGATTGAGATTTTATAGAATGTTTTTTTTTTGCTTTTCTAAAAAATTCAGATTTTTTTTTGTTTCCATAAAGTGGTGCATATAGAGGGAAGCGTCACGCGATAATTCTTTAGAAGAATTAAGAAAAAAAATTAATTTTCAACCAAATTGGTCAACTTTACCAAACGGCTGAATTTTCAATAAAAATAGATGCAATTTCTGGAAATTGTGGAATTTTCAAACAGAAACGTTTATTTCTAACTTGTTGAGTTTCAATAAAAATGTTCGATAATCTAGCCATATCAAAGTTACTTAAAAAAAAATTGATTTTCAACAAGATAAAAAAATCCTCTACCAAAATAGTTGGCATTTCAACAAATAAGATTTCAAATAAAAAACATTGTAATTATTCGAGGAAAGTTGAGCAATAGTTAGTAGTTAATAATAATTAATAATAATAGTTAATAGTTGAAAAATAGTTGAATCCTCAACCAAAACAGATCAATTTGCAAACGAAAATAACAAAATTTCAACGGAATAGTTCTATCTATTTGAATAGTTAATTAGTTCAATTTTCAACCAAAACAATGAATTTTTAACTTAAATGTTGAATCTTTGAACGAAAAAAAGTTGATGCAAAACAAATTATTGCACCTCTTGACCAAGAAGTAGAATTGGCTCCCAAAAAAATGAATTCTCAACGGAAAAACTATTTTAGAACAAAATATCTGAATCCATATTCAAGACAGATAAAAAAAGTGTAAATATTTTTTTGCTATTTCGCTTAATTGGTAGAAAATCTTCCAAGTGCAGAATTCATCTCTGGTTGAAAATTTGAATATTTAAAAGAAAATTCAATTGTTTGTTCCAGATTGAACTAATTTTGTGGAAAATTGAAAAACAAGGTTGAAAATGACCTTGTTCGTTGATAATTTATATTCAAGGATTCGAAAATTTGACTATTTTGTTAACAATTGGTCTTTTTTATTGGAAATTTATCAATTCACGTAAAATTTGTTTTCTTCTTAACCGAAAAACCCCCTTCTGATTGAAAACTATCTATTTTTGTTGAGATCTTTTTTGTAAAAAAATTTATATTGTTGGGTTGAAAATGTAACTACTGTGTGAATAATTCGTCTTCTTTGGTCTAAATTCTCACAATTTGGTTGAAAATTAGCCTTTTCTTGGAGCTTCAATAGTTTAGTTCAACTTTTCATTGCTCTTGACCAAAAAATATTTTATGGTTGAAAATTTTAATTTTTCTTGAGAAATTCAACAATTTTGTGCAAAATTCATTTATTTTATTGGAAATCCAACCATAAGGGAAAATTTGTTCTCCTCCGCTAGAAAATCTTTTTTTTTTTAAATAGTTTCAACTCTTCTGTTAAAAATTCATCTATTTCGGTAGAGAATTGAATAATTTGGTTGAAAATGACATCTTTCGCTAAAAATTCATGTCTTTGGGTTGAACATTTTACTGATTTGTGGATATTTCATCTTTTTTGGCCAAGAATCGAACAATTTTTCTTAAGAGTCAAATCCTGTCTAGTTGGAAATTCAATTTTCTTGTTGAAGTGTCGTCTTTTTGGCTTGAAAATTGAACAAATTTATTGAAATATTTATCTCTTTCGTTTTGAAGAATACATTTGTTGATAATAAACTTTTTTGTTAATATCAACTTTCATTTTTGAAAATTCATATTTTCGTGTTGAAAACTCTATGATTTTGGAAAGCATTCGTTTTTTTTGGACGAAAATTTCAGAATTTATTTAAAAATTTATCTGTTTCGTTTTAAAGAATAAATTTGTTAATAAAAAACTCTTTTGTTAATATGAATTTTCTTTGTCGAAAACTCATATTTTTGTGTTGAAAACTCTATGATTTTGGGAAGCATTCGTCTTTTGTGGACGAAAATTTAAGAATTTATTCAAAAATTTATCTGTTTCGTTCTGAAGAATAAATTTGTTAATAAGAAACTTTT
>WSXT02187937.1:0-23387 GCA_011762715.2 Neuroterus valhalla | reverse complement strand
ATAAGAAACTTTTTTGTTGATATGAATTTTCTTTGTTGAAAATTCATATTTTCGTGTTGAAAACTCTATGATTTTGGAAAGCATTCGTCTTTTTTGGAGGAAAATTTAAGAATTTATTTACAAATTTATCATTTTCGTTTTGAAGAATAAATTTGCTATTAAGAAACTTTTTTGTTGATATGAATTTTCTTTGTTGAAAATTCATATTTTCGTGTTCAAAACTCTATGGTTTTGGAAAGCATTCGTTTTTTTTTGTGTGAAAATTAAAAAATTTATTGAAATTTGGTTTCGTTCTGAGAGAAACGTTTTTTTGCACTGAAAATTGTCTGTTTTGTAGAAAATTTGTCACTTCGGTTGAAAATTCAACAATTTTGGTTAAATTGTTTCTTATTCTCTCTTGAAATATCTTTGTTTGTTCAAAATTCAACTTCTTTGTTGAAAATTATTCTAGTTTGATAGAGAATTCAACTTTTTCCTTTAAAAGACATTTTTCGCTAAAAGTTAATATCCTCAGGTTGGAAACTCAATGGTGTTGCAGGGAATCAGTCGTAGAAAATTAACCAATAGGGTTGAAATTTGTGTTCTTGGCTGGAAAATTTTCATTTTTCGTCAATTTATCTCTCTCGTTCAACATTTTTTCTTCCACTTTTATTTCTTAGTGAAAATTTCATCTTTCTTAGTTAAAATAGCGACTTTGTGGTTGTTAATTAATCTGTTTTGGTGAAATTTGATTATTTTATTGACATTGACATTTACTTTGTTGAAAATGCATATTTTTATGAAGTTTCATCATGCAGGTAAAAATGTATTCCTTTGGTTGAAAATTGTTTCATTTTGTCAAAAATTTCTTCTTGTATCAGAAAATCAATTTTCTTAATTACATTTTTATTTCTTCCCTCCGAATTCAACGATTTGGTGAAATTGATCTTTTTTGTGGAAATTTGAACTGTATTGTAGGAAAATCGTTTTCTAATTTGTTCTGTACTGACACCCTTAAATATGGAAACTTAACTTTTTTCAACAAAGTTTCAAAAGCTTTCAATATAATTATCATTACCATATCATCAATTATCATTATTATATTATTATAATTTGAATCTTAAAAACATATGAAACATTGGATTTTCACTCATCATTCACAGATAATAAAGCCATATGTGAAGGCGTTAGTACAATATTTCTCCACTGAACACCATACCGGAAATTCCTTGGTAGTCCATTACAAATTCCTGAATTGGTCCCGGAGTGTCCCTTATGCGGGTTTAATTACGTACGTTCAGGAATTCAGAATAGATTTTATTGGTTGATGCGGGAATCCGAGTTTTGGTAGCAGAATCGTTTATATCAAGTGATCTATTATAGAAAATAATTATATATAGAAAACAACCAATCATCTCCCGCACATGAGTTGAACTTTTTCATTTTTATGTAGCCATCCGTGGAATGAGGAACGGGAAATTATCCAATTAAGATTGATCTTTTGAAGTATTATTCGAAAAGAAGACTCAAAACATATTTTGTTATATTTCAAAACATTAAAAATAATTTCTTAGAAAAAGTGATTGTTGGAGATAATTTTATTTATTATTTGATTTTGTATTAAGGAATACCACCAAATGTTCGGATTTTCAAACAAACAAAATTAAGCTTCACATAAAAGAAATTTGATTTGAGAAAAAAAGTTACTAGTAACTTTGGTACGAAATGAGATGACTTTTTAACCAAGAGAAGCAAATTTTTTACTACAAAGACCAGCTTTAACCAAATGTTAGTATTTTTAATCAAAACGGATTATACGTTATACACAAACATTTGCAATTTTAATGAAAAGGTAAATCTTCATGCGAAGAAGAAATTTCTCTTACAAGACAATTGAATTTTTAACCATGAAGGATGAATTTTAACTAAGAAATATTCATGAACTTTTCTATCAAAAATTAACTTTCAAATCAATAGGAACAAATTTTTCATCAGAAAGATGAATTCACAACAAAACGAATCAATGTTCAGAAAACCGATGACTTTTTAACATAATCTTCGAATTTGTAACCTACAAAAATGGATTTTAAACAAAATAGTTGAATTTTTCTCCCTGAGATTAATTTTATACCAAGTTCTAATTTTCAAACAAAAATGACAAGTTGACAACACAGTGATTAAATTTCCGGCAAAGTGATTGATTTTTATCAAGTTGTTGGATTTATAACCTAACAAAGGTAAAGTTTTAACCAAATAGTCGAATTAACGAACGGAACAGATTCAAATCGAAGATTTACTTTTTATTTTTCAATTAAATTAGTTGTTATGAAATGCAGGGCCGTAGAGAGGGAGTTGGAATGGGGGGATTCTCCCCGGGTTCGCATTTTCAATTCTTCACAAAATTTCAATTTTACAATTGTTGAGGGAGGCTCGGTGAAGGGGGCCGTGCATGGTTACCCCCGAGCCCGGATATGTTATTGGCACCCCTGATAAAATGTATCTTTTCAGGTCGAAAATGAGAAATTTTGTTGGAAATCCAACTATTATCCATGAAATTCGTCGTTTTTATCAAAAAATCTACTATATATTTGGTTTCATATTTTTCATTTGGAAATTCGACCATTTGTTTAAAATTGATATTTATACGTTGAATTCCCAACGACTTTGTTTAGAAGTCATTGTTTTTTCGAAAAATAATTGTTTTGTTGGTAGATCTTTAGTGGAAAAGTTTCTGGAGGATTTTTTTTTAAATAAATTTTTTAGTTATAGTTAAATCTTCGGAAATCAAATCGTTTTATTGTCAATTTGTCCTTCTTGATAGAAAATTTGTTGCTCTTAGTTGGCGAGTCATTTTTTTTTTTTTTTGAAGAAAAGTTTGAGATAAAAAATTATTCCCCGGTTGAAAAATCGATTGTTTTCGACAAGAATTCGCCTTTTCGACTTGAAAAGTCATCAGTCAGTCTTTCAATGTTGAAGATTTATCGTTTACATTTAGTGAAAAATTGGAAATTTTGTCGAAAAGGAATCTTTTTCCTAGAAATGTAATTGTTTTGTTGTTAATTTGTTTCTTTCGATAGAAAATTCGTTCCTTTTACGTAAAAAGTCCCTATTTTTGGAAGAAAAGTTTTCGGTTAGAGATATATCTCCAATCATTTTTTTTTCAAATTCTGAGTTTGCTTGAATATTAATCTTTGGGTGTGAAATCCAACTTTTCTTTTTAAATTCATCTTTTGATACTACGGATTGGACGATTTTGTTGAAAAGCCGTCAGTTTTGCCGAGAACTCAATTGTTTTGTTGTTAGTTTGTCGTTTTTGATAGAAAATTCGTGATCCTTGTTTGAATAGTCAATTTAAAAAAAAAGTTCTTTTTTTTTAATTTATCTGTTCTAGGTAAAAATTCAATCATCTAGCGAAAAAATTCGTCAATATTTGACTTAAATATTCCATTTTTTTAGGTGCAATTCTTTTCCTTGAGCTTCAATCCTTTTTGTTGAAATTTGAATTTTGTTGAAAATTCTTTGAAGGTGAAGATTTTCTTGACTTTGATGATTTTGTTAAAACTTCATCAGTTTTTTCGAAAATTTAATTGCTTGATGTAAGTTTGTCACTTTGATGGAAAATTTGTTCCTTCCGGTTCAGAAGTCATTTTTCTGGTGGAAGGTCATTTTATCCAAGAAATCAATTTTTTTGTTGTTGATTCGCCTTTTTACCTTACAACAATTGTTTACATTGGTTTGATAGTCATCTTATTTGATGACACAGTTTCTGGTTGATTTTTTATCCAAATTAAATTTTTCCTGGTTAAGGTTGAATCTTCTTCAAATATTTTTTTTACCAATATAATAATAAATATTTAATAAATTTGAAGCTACTAAGAGAGTATTTTACGTTTCAACGAATTTATTTCAAACTTTGCTGCTAAAAAACAATATTTCAGTATTTACGTAGCACTGCTTTCAAATGAATGCCAGATTATTGCTGCTTAACTGCATCAACTAATTGAACAGGAGGGATTGAAAAAATGTTTGTTTAAAATTGGATCTCCGTTAAAATGATGATTCTCAAATATGATGCTTTGAGGAACTAAAATGTAGTCATTACCAAAAAAAAAAGTTTGTTGTTGAAAATTAATGTACTTGGACTAAAAATTCAACTGTTTTTTAATTTAATTTGTCTTTGTTGCTTCAAGATGTACTTTTCTATTATTTGAAGCCTGAATTGAATCTATTTTGTTCGAAAATTCGTTTGAAAATTCAACAATTTTCATTTCTGATGGAAAACTCGATCCCCATGGTATAAAAGTATTTTTTTTTTTTTTGGTAGAAAAAGATCCAAATAATTTGTGATAAATTCCTTACTTTATTAAGTAATTAATTCAATAATTTTGTTAACGAGTCATATTTTTTTTTTAAAATCAAATTTTTTGCTTTTATTTGTCTTCTTTCGACAGAAAATTGTTTCTCTTGATTGAAAAGTTATTTGTTTAGTAAGATAGTTTTCAGTAAAACATGCATCTTTCTTCGGGAAAAATTCACCTTTCATAGTTGAAAATTCATCTGTCTTCTAAGAAATTTGTCTTTTCGACTCAAAGATTTACTTTTTATTTTTAAATTGAAATGTTTTTTATAAAATGTATCTTCAGGTTGAAGATGAAAATTTTCGTTGGAAATTCAATTGTTCTTTATGACATTCGTCGTCTTTTATTCAAAAATCCACTATATATTTGGATAAAAAATCAACTCTTTGAATTAATTCTTTCCGTTAGAAATGAAGGTTCGGGTTGAGATTTTGCCTTTTAGGGTTGAATATTCCAATGTTTCACATAATATTCCCGTTTTTTCTTATAAAATCAACTATTCTGTTAAGTATTGATTTATTTGTTAAAAAGTGTATCTTTCACGGTTGGAAATTACCAATTTTGTTGAAAATTCATCTGTTTCCTGAAAACTTTATCGTTCTTTATTAAAAAATTAACTACATATTTGAATGATAATTCAAATAAAAAGTTTTAAAGCTTGAATATTTGCTTGAAGGTTGATCTTCCTGTTTGAATGATTCGACCATATTGTTATATTTAATTATGTGTTTTAAAATTTTACTATTTTGTTGATCATTCTTCTTTTTTGATAGGAAAGTTGTTTCTCTGGATAAGTAGTCAAAAATAAAATATTCAGGTAAAAATTCAGTTGTTAAGTTCACGTTGAATCTTTTTGGTTAAGAAGTTCTAGCATTTTGCTAAAATCTTGAATGTTTGAATAGAAACTAAATTCTTTTCGTCGAAAATTCAATTCAATTGTTTTGTTTAGGATTCAACTTTTGGGATAGGAAATTCGTTTCTTAGGAATAGATCAGATTTTTCGTTTAAAATATATTTTTTCTGTTGAAAATTTACCTTTCTAGATTGGAAACCAAAGTGTCCTTTCAAAAATTGATCTTTTTCATATTAAAAAAAAAATGTTTTTTTTTCAAAGAAATAAACAATTCTTGAGGAAATTCAACTTTTCGTTTTGAGAATGCATCTTTTTTGGATTCAATTCATAAGTTACAAGTTCAGCTGTTTGGTTGAAGTTCAATTCAACTTTTTTTGTTGAAAGCTGGTTGAAAATTTATCTCTACCTTTCTTCAATTTTTTCTGGTTGAAAATTGAATATAATTAGGAAGCCATTTCATTTTGTATAAAGTTCTTGGAAGACTTTTGTTCCATTTAAAATTTTGTTCAGTTGAAGTTTGGTATTTTTTGTTCAAAAATTCAACCGTTTCGTGAGAAAGTGGTCTTTTTGGGTTGGAAATTGGAGATTTTATTGGAAAGTCATTCTTTTTTTCTATAATTCAATTGTTTTGTTGTTGATTTGTTGGTAATTTTTTTGGTAGAAAAGTTCTTGGTTGAAGGCCCTTATCTCTTGGTCGAAAATTCATAGAACATGGTTAAAAGTCCAATAATTGTCTTGTAAAAAAAATCGAGGAAAAATTCATCTTTTTGATTCGGAGTTCAATTTTTTTTCTAAATGGTATTGTTTGTTGCTGAGGTTAAAAAGTCATGTTTTTTTCTGGAAGTTCAGTTGCTTTGTTGTAAATTCGTATTTTTTGATAGAAAATTTATTTCTCTTGGGTAAAAAGTCATTTTTTGGTTGAATAAATCTTCGTTGGAAATCATTTTCAACTATTCCGGGAATTGTATCTTCCTTGTTTCAAAATTCAATCGTCTTTTGTAAAAATTCGTCCTTTTAATTTGAAGATTCAGTTTGAAAAAATTGAATTCCGTATCATTCAGGTTCAATTTTTGTGATTAAAAAACGGATATACATGCCTCTATACACTGGATCTACTGTGAGAGTCACATTGTGACGAAGGATGGAGGGAAAGGGAATGATCAGAGGCGAAAGAGAGGGAGAGATTGAGAAAGAGAAAGAGAGAGTGAGAGAGAGAGAGAGTATGCGCGCGCAAGAGAGGTTGGGAGTAGGGAGGGAGAGAGCGCACGCGTGAGCAAGAGTAGCATGAGGGACAAAATTGAAAGAAGTAAGGGAGAGATAGAGAGGGGGAAGTCTTCTCCTAATCTCCTGACATCCTTTCAAGTTTTGCCTTACCCTACTCTTATGTGAGTCCGCACCGTGCCATAAAAACTCATCACTCCAAAACATTTGTCTTCATGACTTGCTCCATCAGAAAAAGTCTGTTCCACAATAAACAACCCTCCTGCAAATACTCTTTCATTCCGCTAAAAGACTAAATGAATTTAACCAGACACCGGATGTACTCCACCCCCGACAATATTGGTTTTCTAATTATACCGCAATGGTAAAAAGGATTTCGCAGTCGGGTCACTAACCCCTGGAAAGGTTCTCGATGTTGGGTAAACATCCCTCCACTTGCCCTTGCAATGAGTGGAAAGGTTCTTAATGAGATGTTGCATTGTCGAGAGGAAGAGATAAAATATCAGTTCGTGGCTGATAACACAAGTACTAATAAAAGCTGACAGTAACGTAATGGTGAGATTGGTGGTTTAACGGTGTGGGTGTTTTAGTGGTGTGGGTGTTTAAGTACTGTGGGTGTTTTGCTAGTGTGGGTCGTTTGGTAGTGAGGGTGCTTTTTCGGCGCATGCAACCGCTATCGATTGACGACCCCGTAGCAGGGCCGCCAACTCCTCTCTTGGCTTTTCTCTCAATCAATCCAAGTAGCATCGTCCTTTTCTTTCCCTTTTTTCCCCGTTTCCCTTTTCCGTCTTCCTCTCAAATTCCTCCCTTTTCCGTCTGTCTTTTTCTCCCTCTGAGCGATTCCTCCCTTTTTCTTTCCTGTATTCACCTACCCTTAGTCCTTAGCGGATCCACCCTCTTCTCGCACCCCTAATTCTCGCGCGCTCACCCCCTCTCTCTCGCTCTCTCTTACTCCCTCTCTCTCGCTCGGTCTCTCATTCGCTTTATCGTTTTTATGCTTTCATCCACCTCTCTCTCTCTCTCTCGCGCGCTCCCGGACCCTCAATTTTCTCTCTGCGGGGGTTCGCTGGAACCCCACAGTATCCAAGCCGGATTCCCCTTACATCAAAAGACACGGCGAACGTAGCTCGACGTTCGGTCGAAATATTTTACGAGCTAAACTGTCACTGCCAGGCCGACACTCTAAAACTCGATACCGTGTGTCTCGCCAGAGCCTATTAGGTGGAGCACCGTCATTGTTGAGGTAGGGAAAAATTTTATAATGGGGAGTTCGGGGACCTTTCTGCATTCAAGAGGAAACTTATAGACTTTTGGGAAAATTTATCTGCGATAAATTAAATGGTTCAGGGTGAAGATACTAGGCGGAGATATCATTTTTTTTGGAACTGGCAGGTGATATCGAGCAAGGAATCTCTTATTTTAAACAAGTATTCGGATGACCGATAATCTTTCTCGGTTGAGATTTCACCTGATTTGTTCTCAGTTGAAAATTCACCTTTCTTGATTGAAAATTTCATTTTTTAATGTTGAAAATGTATCTTTTGAGAAAATTTGTCTTTTTGAATTGGAGACTCACCTTTTTGGATATTCACTTGTTTGTAGTTGGGTTTTTACCTGGTTTGTTTGAAAAACAGACCATTAAATTAAAATCGATCTTTGTACGTTTGAAAATTTTACAGCTCTTTTTGAGAGTAAACTTTTCTTCCAAAATTCAAACATTTGATTGAAATTGATCACTATAAGTTGAAAACTCAACGATTTTCTTAGGAAGGCATGGTTTTATTCAAAAGTTTAATTGTTTTTTTGTCATTTTATCTTTTTTCAAAAATTCCTTCTTCTTAAATAGAAAGTTGTCTTTTTTTGTAGGAATGTTTTGTGTGTAACCTTTTTTTTTTTTATGAATCTTTCCTGAAACAATTCGTCTTTTTGACTTGAAGATTGGCTTTTTTTTCCATTCTAGATACAAATGCTTGTCTTTAATTTAATAATTTCAATAAAAAATTCGACAATAAGGTTTAAAATCAATCGTTTGGGGAAAAATCATTTATTTTGTAGAGAATTCATCATCACAGGTTGAAAATTCAACAATTTTGTATAAAAGTGATCATTTTTCTTCGAGAATTCAATTCTTTTAATGGTAATTCGTCTTTCTTGAAAATTCGTTCCTCTCGAACAGAAAGCCGTCTTTTTTGCAGAAATGTTTTTGTGCAACCTTCTTTTTTTCATGAATTTTTCCTGAAAAAATTCATCTTTCTCACTTGAAGATTTGCTTTTCTTCATTCAAGATACAAATGCTTGTATGGAATTGATTAATTTCAATAAAAAATTCGACAATACGATTGAAAATCAATCGTTTGGTGAAGAATCATCTGTTTTATTGAAAATTCAACAATTTTGTATAAAAGTTATCATTTCTATTCAAAAATTCAATTCATTTGTTAGCATTTTGCCATTTTCAGAAATTCATTTCTCTTGAATAGAAAGTCGTCTTATTTTGCAAAAAAGTTTTCGTCTAACCTGTTTTTTTATGAATCCTTGTGAATGTTTTTATTTTCTTTCAAATATTCTACGATAAGGTTCAAATCTAATCATCGGGTGAAGAATCATATATTTTATAGGAAATCCGTCATTGCAGGTAGAAAAATAAAAAATTTTGTTCAGAAGCAATCATTTTTTTAAAAAATTTTGCAAAGTATATAAAAGTATAATTTGATACAATTTTCATGAAAAACGAAGAATTCTGACAAATATTTTGCAACTGGTTTAACTTTTAATTGTTTGTGGATGTTTTTTCTTCAAATCTGCCCATTGAGTTGGAATCAATCTTTGTGGGTTTCAAATCCAATGATCCATTTGTCAAAAATTTGTTCCTTTTTTTTAGGAATTATCTCATTTTGAGGTAAAGTTTTTGGTTGAACTCTTTTTCAAATGCCATTTTTTGTTCAATTTTTGATTGGTTTTTTTGAAATCAGAACTTTTGTTTGAAAGTTCATCTTCCTTCGTTAAAAATTCGTAAATTTTATTTACTCTGATATTATGTCGCAGTTGTCAGAAACTTTGCTACTCCTCGTTGAAAATCATCTTGGTTGATAAAAAGTTTCTGATTACCTGTTTATTCGAATATAATTTATTATAGTTGAAGTTCAATCTTTGTTATTCAAAAATCAGACCATTTTGTTGAAAATTCAATTTTCTTGAAAAAACTCGCCCTCGTAACTTAAAGATTTCCTTTTTTTTTATACACTTTTTTGTGTTAAGTTTCCATCATTTTCGTTCGAAAATTCAACCATTTGGTAAAAAAAATGGTCTTTGGATGGAGAATGTGTTCTTTTCAGTTAAGAAAAAAAATGTTGTGGTGAAAAGTTATTAGTAAAAATTCATCTTTTTTCAGCTGAAAATTGAATTATTTTTTTAAAAAGTTCGTCTTTTCGACATAAATCTCTGCCTTTTTTCATAATTAAATTGTAAGTGGTTGAGGTTCCTTTTTTCGAAAATTCGACAATTGGGTTGGAATCAATTTTTGTAGTTTTGAAATTCAACGATTTTATTATAAAAAAATTGTTTTTTCAAGAATTCATTTCTTCTGTTGTTTATTTGTCCTACTTACAGAAAATTCTTTCTTTTTGTTCGAAAAGTTATTTTATTTCGTAGCAAACTTTTTGGTTGGATTTTCTCTTGAATGAGATTTCTTTTTTTCAATTTGAATCTTTTTATTTAGAAATTGGACCGCTTCGTTGATAATTCATTTTCCTATGTTGTAAATTGACTTTGTTGGAAGCGCATTTATTTTTTATGAGAAATTTGTTTTTTTCATTTTAAATTTGTCTTTTTTTAAAGAAACTTTTTGTCCCTTGGTTGAAAGTCATCCTAGTTGGTACGTCAATTGGTACGTCAAACATATGAGTTGTTTTAGGTTGACCTTTATTTTGAATGAGATTTTAGAAAATTGAATTTTTTTTTGTTATTTATTTATTTATTTATTTTTAAAATAAAACCTCTAGGTTGAGAATTCATCTTTCTAGGTTGGGAATGCAACGACTTTGTTAAACGGTATATGTGTCTTTTTTAAATTAATTGTTTTTTTGGGTAATTTGCCTTTTTGATAGAAAGTTTGTTGCCGTTGGTTAGAAAATCATCTTATTTGGTATAAGAATTTTGTATTGACTTTTTTTCGAAATAAATTGTTTGTAGTTAAAGTTTAACTCTCCTTGCTTGAACATTATTTGACCATTCGGTTGAAATTTCATCCTTGTAGGTTTAGAATTCCATTTTTATTGTTAATTTCGGGTTTTGGAAAGAAAAATCTCTTTATTAAAAAGTAATTTCTTTGGTAGGGGAGGAATAGAATTTTTAACTCAGAACGTCGAATTTACAGCCTAGAAGAAAATTTTGAACACAATAAACTCTCGCGACATAAAAGATTCTTTTTAAGCAAAATATTTTGAAGACTTTAGCAAAAGTGTCCAAAAAACCGATGAAACTGGTACTCAGATATTTTTCGAATTGTGTGATACTTCGGCTGTACGATAAGAAAGACTGGAGATGCCTGCTGAAATGATGATAAATTTTTTTTTCAAATTCGTTCCTTTATATTCTATGAAATATCCTTCTATCAAACTTCCAAACATCCCAGTTAGATTCTAGTCAATATTTCCAATTCGAAGGCTTTCATAGCAATAAGCCTATCCAATTTCAAAACATGCAACCCTCCTATTCATCCTCAGATCGCTTCAAGATCGACGCCCCCACTTTCGAAGCAAAATTAATACTCTCCATTACCAATCTCTTTTTCTACGTGAGCTCTTTCTTTACAAATTCTATCAAGATCCCAATTCCACAAAACATTACAAAAAAATCATTAAACTGGCACTCAGCCACTTTGTGAAGAGCCGTTTTCAAATATTTTTCTAGTATTAAAAAAAAGAAGAAAAGAAAAAGTAGCATCGATTTCAGGAGAGTTTGCTCTTCCAAATCTTCTCCGGATTGATCAGGAACTATTTCTAAAGACAGACCGTATATTGCACCGGAGTGAATGGTATATTTAGGCTCGTATTATCTGCAGGTCGAAGCCATTGAATCATGGCGTGAAAATCGGCTGAGCCAGATTGTAAGGGACAATAGTTCTTTTTTTATGCGAAACTCACGCCAGAGTGTCTCTATGTGTATTGTATAAATGTATGTGTATAGAAAGTATAGAGGGTCGATGAACATGCGGTTGGAATAGATTTTCTGAGGGAGGGGATAAGCGATTTTATGGATGCCTCAAACAGACATTTCCACCCTTATTATGCTATCTAGAAGTGTTTTCTTTCTCGACTCTACTTTTCTCCCTTGTGGGCGATTTCGTCATTTCCACTAACCTTGTTATTTACACATTTACATGGTTTACTTAAACATTTCATGTAATCGACTTATCGACAATATTTCCCCTTCATTTCACTTACAGATGGAAATTTCTGGAGTTAGAATAGTTTTAATGGAATTTTTGCTCCTTTTTTTTCTCTATTCATTTCTTTAGCTAAATTTCAATGAGAGTATGCCTTTTCGTGCATGTGACGTGTGCGGAAAGTTCCCTTTTACGGCCCAGAGACGTATTGGGCGCAAAGTAGCGTTTTTTGCCACATTCTTTAGTTCCCGGGCGTAAAGTAGAGTTTTTCGACCGCTTTTCTGGTCCATGGGCGAAAAGTAGCATTCCTTGTCCGCTCCATCAGTCTCTGTGCGGAAAACGCTACTATCCGCTCCAAATGTGCCATTTGAACTTATTATTCGATTTCACACTCTTTCATCCTGAAAGTGCTTTTCATTTTTTTTCAAATTGATTTTTGGTATTTTTTTAACCTTTCCTGTAAAATTTTGGGTTAGGATATTCTTAGAAATTTTAATATGCAAAAAAACGAATAACAAAAATTAATCTTCGAACCAAATATGTCATATTCCCCAACAGAACATATCAATGATCAACTAGGATAGTTGCATTTTCAACCAAATAGTTGAAGTTTTGAACCAAAGAGACGATTTTTTGATTATTTGTTTTTTGATTTTTCAAATATTCAGAAAGTTAAATACCCAACAGAATAAATGAATTTTCAAGAAATGGACAACTTTCTAAATAAATAGTTTCATTTTCAACCGGAAGATTTGCATTTCTAAACAAATAATTGAATTTTGAAGCCAAAAAGCGAAATTTTGATTTTGGAACCGAAAAGTTTAATAAAAATAAATATGAATCATGAAGGCTGAATTTCGAATCCCATAAAGTTTTGAAAAAAATTGAGAATTTATATTTTTTTCATAATTTCTTTAAGTTTCGACAAAAATCATTATTCTTGATTACTGTGCACTTATGAAAGAAAATTAGGTTTAAAAATTTATTTTTGTTTTTTTGTTGAATCAGATCTCAACAATAATTGGGAAATAATACATATTTTTGAAATTTGTTTACGAATTTCTATCGTTTGAAATACCAAATAACTGTATTGTTTAAAAATGAATATTATCAATTTTTAACATTTTCCTAGTTGTTTAAATTTGAGAATTTTACAGTGTCGGACTTTTTTAATTTTTACAATTTCCTAACGAGAATTTCCCAATTCTGTAATATTATGGATCGTAAGGAATTTCATTATTCGTCGATTTTTATATATTATATCTTATATTTTATATTTATATTTGTTATTTTATATTTTTACTCATTTTTTTGAATTATAATTTTGGTCATTTTGATACATCGAATTATTTTGCAGTCATTTGAAAATTTGATTTCAAAGTGATATAAATTTAATTTAAATTCGATTTGAATATAATTTGAATATTATTTCAATTTAATTTAAACTTAATTTGGAATTTATTGAAGATTTGTTTGGATTCAATTCTGATTTAATATAAAGTCGTAACTATTTATCGGAAAAGAATGATATTCAACAAATAAAAACAGTTGAAGTCTCACCCTAATAATCGAATTTTTAATGCAAAAGTACGAATTTTTTCACGAAAAAGCCAAATTTATTTTGAACAAAATTATGACAAATTATCTACAAAGATGTAAAATTTTCACCCTAAAAATATGATTTTCTAGTAAAAAGGTGAGCTTCTCCCAAAAAGTTGAATTTCCAAATAAATAATTATAATTTTTACAAAGTAGTTGAATTTTCAACCAAAATATGAATTTCTATCAAAAGAGTTGAATCTCAACCTACTAAATAAATTTTCAACGAAATAAATTAATTTGTAACAACGATTACGTTTGATTTTCAATCTCAAAAATAAAATAAAAATTTATAATTTGATTAGACTCCAATTGGGAAGATAAATTTTTAACAAGCCAAATTAATTCTTCGCACAAAATGACGAATTTTTAGAGAAATTCATGAATTTCCAACCAGTCAGTTGAGATTTTCAACTCTAAAAGATTGATGATAAAACTTTTAACCGAAAAAGAATAAATCTTTCCTGAAGAAAATTTATGTTTCACGAAAAAGACGAAAAATGAACAATAATGTGGAATTTTTAAACTTGAGAGGAACGAAATTCTATCTACGACTAAAAAGATTAATTTTCGACAAAAGTATTTAAATTTGCAATTGAATATTCGAATTCTCAACACAAAAAGATGAACTTTTAACGAAAAAGGTCATTATTTGTTTGCAATGAGAAAATAAAATTTCCACGAAGCTGTTTGATTTTTTAAAAAAAGACGGATTTCGGAACCGAAAAGACCAACAAAATTTACATCACGAATCATTTTTCCAATAATAAAACTCTTTGACAAAAAAGGTTCAATTATATCAAACATTCAAATTTTCAAATGAAAAGTTTAATTTTGAAGAAAAAAGTATTTTTTCCCTACTATTCTTCCTTTGTGCTTTGTTAGAAATTCCTTTTGTTGTAAACGAAATAATGTGATTCATTGAACATTCATCTCTCCGGTTTAAAATCCAACTATTTGTCTGAAATTTTTATTGTTTCCTTACTGGTTGTGAATGTAACTATTTTTGGTTGGAAGCCAATTTTTTCTGGTTGGAAAGCCCATCATTGAATTTTTTTTTCAACTCATCTCTTTTGGTTGAAAATTGAATAATTCGTTAAAAATAGAATCATTTTGATTGAAGATTTATTATTTGAGTTGAGAATTTTTTAATTATTTGTTTAATTGAAAATTCAAAAATTATTCTGAATAATTGAAAATTTATCTTCCTAGTTCTAAAAGTGGACTTTTTTGTATAAGTTGAGTATTTTTCTGCCGAATTATACCTTTCCCTCTCAAAATTCTGTATTATTTTTTAAAATTAAACAATTTTATTAGAAATTTACTTTTTTTGGTTGATGATTCATCGTTTAGGTTAAAAATTTATACCTTTCTTGAAGATTCAACCTTTCCTTCAAACTTGGTTGAAAGTTGAACTTTTTGTTCAAAATTAATTCTCTTAGTTGAAAATTTTTTTTTTTAAACATTTTATTGTGTGCAAAAAGAAGCTCTTTTGTGCCACTGCTAATTTATTTGTACTATACTATTAAACTATTACCATAATGTCAAGAAAAACGGAAAATATTTTTAGAACTCGTGCGTAAATAGTGAGAAGTTTTCTAAAATGAAACGTGCCTTCTTCAATATTCATTTATTTGAGAGGCTAAGTGCAAATTGATAATTCACTTGTGGAGAATTATCAGGCAAAACTTGAATGTTAAAAAAAATTTATGGTTTACTGTGTAAATAATTGATTTTATATCCTTCATTTAGCAATTTTTGATCTATTCTAATCAAAATTAAAAGAATAGTTAAATCATAAATTCGAAAATAAATTTTCGGAGAAAGAATAGAGTTTCCAAAAAAATAGTTTATTTTAAAAAGAGAGAGGAGAATTTTCGTAAAAATTATAAATCTTCAATTTGCAAACCAAAACGAACATTTGGTAACCGAGCTCGTTGAAGATCAGAGAAGAGACATAGAGGGTTCTTGAGTAAGCGCCGGAACCAACTCGTGGGCCTACCTCAAGCTGGTGGGGGTAAGAGAAGAGAAAAGGGACGGAGGAGGCCTTGGGTAGCGCCGTGAACCAACTCGTGTGCTCCGGTTTAAACTTTTCTAACCTTTTCATGATGAAGTGGAGACAATTGCGGAGATTAAATATGCACAGGAATCCAGGCAAAAAATACCAGAAAATTCGGAATTCGGTCTTAGTAATACAATGAAAAAAGGTGAATCCATTTAGGCGAGAAGCCGGAAAAAGTCCCCTTTAAAAGGGGTTAATGAGGGGTTAGAAATGAGCAGGTTTCCACGAGTCGTAACAACCCACAGTTAGAGGGGAAGGGCCCGGCCGATCGATTAGCCTCAGAATGAAGCAGTCATAACTTTCTGCAGTCACTTGAGTTCCGGATTCCGAGAGTCGCCTTCAATTCATCTCAGAGGATCTGGAATAATAAATAAAGATAAAATGAATTAAATGGAAGACTGAAGAAACATTCTATCTAATTCTAAGAGTTCTCAATTGCATGGTTTAAATGCAGCGGCTTCCTAGTATGGAAAATAAAAATATTCTGTTTGAATTTTGCGAAATGTTTGGAAATATCTGAGGGCACATCCGTCTGTCTCTTTGAATATTTATTTAGCTTACATAGTGAAATTTTAAGGATTTTAAAGTGATGTAAGTGAGGATGGGGCTTCAGAGCCCTAGCTAAAATAATTTTCATATTTCTGGGTTTCAAGAATCGAGGATGTTGAATATTTGATCATTTTGTTTGAAACTCTTGAAAAGTCATATTTTTTGTTTAAATAATCAACTGCTTTGTCTTCTTGTCTCGAAAATTTGTTTTAAGGATCAACCATTTGGTTGAAAATTGCAGAAAAATTCGTTCTTTTTTTGTTCAGAATTATTTTTTTGACTGAAAATTCAAGTAATCGTTCGATAATTGGAAGTTTATAATTTTTATTTCTAAATCCAACAATCTGGTTGAACATATTTGTATTTTGTGGCAAATTCGTCTTTTTTTATTGAAAATGGATCTTCTTAATCGAAAATTCAACTACTTTGTTGAAAGTTGAATTACTTAGTTGAAAATATATTTAACTTGTTGAAGATCCACCTTTTTGGTTCTAAATGGAACAATTTTGTTGAAAACTGTTTTTTTACATATGATTAAAAATCATTTTTTTGACCTGAAAATCCAAATATTCCATTCTTTGTTGAAAATTGATCGGCTTTAGTTAAAATTGACCTATTCTGGTGACAAATTGGCCATACTGGTTGAAAACTATAATTTTTTTAAGAATGTAAGGGTTCGGTTGAATAATATTCTGCTTTAGTGGAAAGTTTAATAATATTGTTAAAAATTCGGCATTATTTATGGAAATCATTGTTTTTATTCAAAATTAAAACCTCTTTTTGTTTCCAATATAAACTATTACATTTTGCTTCCATAATTCAACTTTTCGCTCTAATTTGATTGTTTTTTATTCGAGATCAAAATGTTTCCTTGGTTGAGATATCACTTATTATTCCTTCATTTAGAATTAATATTTTTTGATTCAAAACTCGACTATCTTGCTTAAAAATGAAACTTCTTTGTCCAAAATTCAAGATTCATCATTTAAGTTGAGAATATAGCTGTTTTGTTGACAATTAGATTATTTTGTCAGAAGCAACTATTTTGTTGGATCAATGACTGTTTTTCCGAACATTTTTTACTGAGATTTCAGATGACTTCCAAAATATTCTATTTTATTGTTCGGAATTTTAACGATTCAGTTCAAATTCCAACTGTTTTTTTTTCATTTGGTTGGATAATAAATAACTATTTCAAAATTTAAATTCAAAATTCGTCTTTTTGTTTCAAAGTTTTCATTTCTTTGATAGAAATCTCATTTCCCTGGTTAAAAATGCTACTGTTTGGTTGAATATTGAACTATTTTGTTTAAAACTCATTATTTTTGGTTGAAAATTCAACTGTTTGGGTGCAAATTCGTCTTTTTTTTTTGTAAAAAATTAATCTTATTCGTAGAAATTTCAACAATTTTGAAAGAAACTCATCTTTATTTTCTTATAAATAAGCACTTTTTTGTTGGAAATCGGTCTTTTTAGGTTAAAAATATATTTTATATTGAAAATTTAAATGTTACGCAGGAAATTCCAAATATAGAAACATTGTAATATTTTTTCAAGCTTCTATCTCAAAAATCACTTTGTGGAAGGAAAAAAGTTGATCCCAGAGCCTACTTTCTTTTTTCATTAGCTAAAAATTTATGTAATGAACTAAACATCCAACTATTTCAGTTAGAAATTCAACATTCTAGTCGGAATTTCATCATTTAAATTAGAGATCTAACTTTAATTTATTGACAATTCACCTTTTCTGTTTGGATTTTTAATTATTTATGCCAATATTCAATTATTTTGTTGAAAAATCAACAGTTTTGATAAGAAATTTTTCTTATCGGTGAAATAAGACTGCTATAGTAAAAATTCGTCTTTTAAGATTGATTAATTTAAAATAATTGAATGGTTGAATATCAAATTTAAAAACCCTCCAAGTTGGGAATTTGTTTTTCAAAAAAAGTAGTTTTCAATAAAAAAATATCAATTCTCAAGACAACTATAATGTTTGATATTCCATGCAATAAAAATTACAATTATGAGTGTAGAAGAATTTGGAAACACGAATTTTCAATGGAATTATTCAATGTTAAACAACAAAAGACTAATTTTCAAAAGAATGGATGACTATTGATCAATATAACTGAAAAAACCACTTATCTTTCTTAGCTAAAATTTCAAGAAATTTTGTACGTTATTCTCTCTTTTTTTTTGGTCGGAAATATATCTTCTTTGTTGAAAATAAATTTCTTCAGTTAGGAATTCTACAATTTTGTTGAGGATTTGTTTTCAGATGGAATTCGACTATTCATGATTCGGAATTGAAATCTTTTTTTGTTAAAATATCAGATATTTGGTTCATTTTTGGTTGAGAAATTATTCGTTCGTTATTTAAAAATTATTGTTTTACTAGCGCATTCAAGCATTTTATTTTGTTTGAAAATTTAATTTTGTTATTAGAAATTCGTTTTTCTAGGTTAGGCCCTATCGATTTCAATGCGAAAATAGTTTTTTTCTGGTTGAAAGTTCAATTCTTGATTGAAAATCCGTTTGTTTTAGTTAGGTTCTGCTGTTTGTGATGCAAAATTAATTTTTTATCTTGTTGAAGGTACAACTTTCTTGTTTCACAATATTACAATTTTGGTACGGAAACATTCTATATTTGGTTGAAAATCCATTTATTTCGTTGAAAATTTGTCTGTGGGGGTTTTAAATTAAAATATTAGATCAAAAATGAATATTCTGTTCAGGAATTCATATTTATTGGTTGGAAATTCATTTTTTTTGTTAGAGCAAACCTTTGTTGTTGTCAAACTCAACTGTTTTTGTTCTAGAATCGAAATATCTCTTCATTGGAATATCAACTAAAAGGTATTTTTTTTTGAAGAGCTTTTTTCGCTGCAAATTTTTTTATTGGAAAAAAACTTTACTTTTCTATTTCTTGGTTAAAAATTAATCCTGTTCACATAAAATTTGAAGAATTCGGCTTTTTTTTGGTGAATATATTTTTGGTTGAAAATTCAACTATTTTGCTGAAGATTAAACGATCTTAGTAGAATGTATAACTATTGGCTTGAAAATAACTCCTTTTTGTTAAAAACTAAATACATTTGTTCAAAATTCGATTGTTGGTCGAATCACGTTGTTTTTATCTGAAAATAAAATCCTTTTTGGTTCTAATATCAACTATAACGTTTTTCGACGAAAATTCATCTTTCGTATTTCAAGATTTAAAATATTGTTATATTACTGAATATTCACCTTTTAAGTTTTGAATTAATCTCTTCCGATACAAAATTAACTGTTTTGGTATTTTTCCCATGCAGTGAAATTCCTTATTCTTTGGAATATCTTTGTTCTAAAAATTATGGAGAATATAATATTTTATATAATCAGATCACATATATTTTTAAAATACAAGAGTACCTTAAAAATTAACGAAAAGATCATGTTACTTCTTTTGGGATGCACGCAAAAAAATATAAACTTAACATTTTCTAGTTGACCTTTGACTTGACCTTACGAAACAAAATCGTTTAACTTTCATCTTGGTATTAAAATTTGCGTTGGAGTTTGTTTCAGACAGATGTCATACTTAAGGAGCCTGATTGTCACAATTGCCATTCGCACTTTTCCACTTATCTCTTCCACTATCTTTCTTGTGGGTGCATTTTTTTTCCTTCAGAAGTCTCATTGCTCATGGGGAGGAAAATGAAAATCGGCGAAAGTGTACGCAAAGTGTTTTTCAGTTCGATAAGAAGCGGGCGCAAATAAGATTTGCGCCCCCACATCTTTAGTCTCCGGGCAGAAAAAGTTAGTTTGCGCCCTCTTTGCGTGCGCTCAACACTACATCAGGAGAAAAATGAACTTAATTTCGTCCTTATTTGTGAAGTTACTTTTGTATTCTACAAATATGTATCATTCAGCATTAGTCATATAATTTTAAATATAAAATATTCATAAAACATGGAATGTTCCACGAAATTGGGAATTTCTGAGACGAAGAAGACGTTCAACTTCCAAAAAAACACGAGAATTTTCAGCCTGAAGAGATAAATTTCATACAAAAAAATACAAATTTCCCAAAAACATAACATAATTCTCATCATTCTCATCATAATGAGAAGGTATTGGTTTTATTTGAAAATTGACTTTCACGGAATTCATGAAATCTCCACGTTTTGAGACCTCCTGATTCCGAAAAAGTAGTTTTTACATTGGTGTCTGTCTGTCTGTTGTTGTCGTCGTCGTTGGTGTCTTTATACTCCATAACTTTTGAAAGACTAATCGGATTGGATTGCCCTTTGGCACACATTTTGAGGGATCAAAAATACAGGTCAAGTTCATTAGCCAGCTATTTCGGATCAAAAATAAAAGAGGAGGAGCATTTTGGAAATTTTTTAGGACTTTTTTTTCCAAGACTCAAAAATTGTGAGTACGGTTTCTTATGGTAGGTAAAAAGTGAAACAATTTATCCTCATGATTTTTTTTTGATAAAAACAAAATTGTAAGAATTGTGGCATTTTCAAAATTCAAAAATATGAACGAAAATGAGAATTTTTAGCCAAACCACGAAAGATATGAAAAAAAGTTTGGAGAAGAAAAAAAGGTTTCTTTTTAGGAGCCCTCCAGGATGATCTTCACAACTTTTCGAGTTTATCAAAAAAGAGAAAATTCAAATTTTGGTCGCACAAAAAATAATGAAAAATAGAAAGATTCATTTTTTAGTCAAACTATGCAAGCTACGGGAATATATAAATGAACTAAACTTACGCACTAAAAAAAAGATCTACAAATTTGGTAAAATTTACTTTTTGATTGTCGCTCAAACTTGCGAGCGAAGCGCGCGATGAGAATGTGCCCGCGCAGCGAGCAGATTTTTTTTTTTAACTGAAAAGATCAATTCTGATCCGAAATAGTTGAAGCTCTATCCGAAAATTATGAAATTCAATTCAAAAATGAAAAAGTTTGATCTCCAGATGAGAAAATCAAAGTTTAACAGAAAAAAATTCTAACAAAACACCTAATCTCCCAACGAAAAGGATCAATTTCCGACTGAAAAATTGAATCAACTTCCAACCAGAAAAGATCAAATAAAAAAAATGGTATTGTTGATATTTGAATTAAGAAGATTAAAATTTTACACCAAAAACTGTTGAAATTACTGAAAAATTGGATTTTCAAGAAAATCGTTGAGTTTTCGACGGAAGAGTCAATCTTCAACGGAATAAATAAACTTTCTACCAAAATAGTTCAATTTTGAACAAAACAGTTTGATCATACATCAAGATCAATATTCACCGCAAACAAAAAAATCAATTATCGACCAAGAATGGAATAATTAGATTTTTTATACCAAGCGAAAAAATTGGATTCTCAAGCAGAAAGTTTAATTTTCAACTAAATAGACTTTTCTTATATCGAAGTTTTTGAATGTATAAAAAAATCACTTTTTAAACAGAAAAAAATTCATTCAAAATAAAAAATAGTAGAACCTTGCAGCCAAATTTTCAACCAAACAAGATCAATTTCTAACCAAGCAATTGAATCTTCAACTGAACAATATGAAATCGAATCCAAAGTTGATGAGTTCAATTTTCAACCAAGAATGTGTGTGCTAAAACAAAAAAATTGAATTTTAACTAAATAGTTACATTTCTACCAAAATAGTTTAATTTCATATCGGAAAAGGTGATCGTCCAAGAGTACAGTTGAATTACCCACTAAATATAATAACTTTTAATCAAATTATTCAATTATAAACAAAATAGCTGAACTGTACATCAAGAAAACCTATCTTCACCAAAACAAGACGAGTTTCTTAAATATCCTTTGAAAGGATAAATTTTAAACTCTGATGAGAATACTTAAATTAAATTATTGAGAGAAACAATTTTGGAAGGACAAGAAACGTGGAAAAATTAACCTAATAGTTGACATTCAAACTTGAAAAAAATATATTTCCGAACGAGAACAGTCGGATTCAACAACAACATTCGTTTCAATAGGATAGTTAAATTTTCATTTTGCATCCATGAAATTCAGACAAAAAAATTCATTCTTGACCAAAAATATAAGTTTTCTATCAGAGAGCCGAATTTCCGAAAAAAGTTGTAATTTCAACCAAATAGAATGTGATTCTATCAAATTTATCAAATTTTGTGAGAAATAATGCAATTTCCAAACAAATAATAGAATTTTCCCTGAAAAACAATGAACTTTAAATGAAAAAATCCAATAAATTATATCTCAATCTCAAACACAATTCCAAGCAAAATCAGTGAAATTCAATCAATAAGGATTGATTCTATTGAAGAAATAAGCTTTCGAAAAACAAAAATTCAATTCTCGAAGAAAAATATACCTTATATATTCAATATTTCTACTAAAAAATATTCTAATCAACACAGTTCTGTTCAATCAAAAAATGAACTTCCATTGAAATTATAATTATTGTAGTTGAAAATGGAACTATTCCGTTGATAGATCAGCTTTTCAAATTGCTGTGAGAACGCTGGGTGCAACGGATCTATCCCCTCCACTCACCAGACAATCCTACTGTCGAAGAACGCTGGATGCGAGAAATCAATCCCTTCCACTTACCAGACAATCCTACTGTCGAAGCATGCTAGACGTGAAGGGTCCATCCCCTCCACTTACCAGACGATCCTACTGTCAAAGAACGCGGGACGCGAGAAAAAGATCCCCTCCACTGACCAGACAATCCCATTGTAGAGGAACGCTGGACGCGAGAAATCCAGCCCCTCCACTCACCAGACAATCCTACTGTCAAAGAACGCAGGACGCGAGAGATGCATCCCCTCCACTTACCAGACAATCCTACTGTAAAGGAACGCTGGACGCGAGAAATCCATCCCCTCCACTTACCAGACAACCCTACTGTAGAGGAACGCTGGACGCGAGAAATTCAGCTCCTCCACTTACCAGACAATCCTATTGTAGAGGAACGCTGGACGCGAGAAATCCAGCCCCTCCACTCACCAGACAATCCTACTGTCGAAGAACGCTGGATGCGAGAAATCAATCCCTTCCGCTTACCAGACAATCCTACTGTCAAAGAACGCAGGACGCGAGAGCTGCATCCCCTCCACTTACCAGACAATCCTACTGTAAAGGAACGCTGGCCGCGAGAAATCCATCCCCTCCACTTACCAGACAACCCTACTGTAGAGGAACGCTGGACGCGAGAAATTCAGCTCTTCCACTCACCAGACACTCCAACTGTCGAAGAAAGCTGGATGCGAGAAAGACATCCCCTCCACTTCCCAGACAATCTTACTGTAGAGGAACGCTTGACGCGAGAAATCCATCCCCTCCACTTACCAGACAATCCTACTGTAGAGGAACGCTGGATGCGAGAAATACATTCCC
>WSXT02187926.1:0-20217 GCA_011762715.2 Neuroterus valhalla | reverse complement strand
TAGGGATAGGGATAGGGATAGGGATAGGGATAGGGATAGGGATAGGGATAGGGATAGGGATAGGGATAGGGATAGGTTTTAAGATATACTTTGGAAGCTCATGGATTTGTGTTTTTGAAAATAATGATTTCAGACTTTTTTCGAAATACAGTCATCATTTCATCCCATATTTGACTTTAAAAAAAGAAATCATGCTCGAAAAAACCTAAAGTCATGCATGTGTTACAGGCAGATTTTCTCTTCTTTTAGAAGAGGAGATGCAATCATTTTAATTTCATTATGTTCTGACAAAACTTTGGAAGTAGAGAAACATTTCTCAACTTCAATTTTATTTTTCTTGTGATAAACTTTATAGAGTTACAAACTATGTGAGACCTTGCAATTTTTTATTGAAATAAAGAAGAAAGATAAGTACAGCCTTTGGGAATTAGAGCAAACAATCTACATTTACCCGATCAATTACATTTTTATCTCATATTTCTTATATGTACAAAACCTTCCGATTATTGTGCCTTTGAATAAGGGAAACTGTTTGAAGGCAATCAATTCTAAATCAAAGAGGCAAAGGTAATTGCCGTCAATGTATGCTTACTTTCAGATAGTGTAATCAATATTTCGTATGATACGTGTAATATAACTGATATCGTATAAGTATACCCTGGAGACTTCTGGGACCATTACCAGTTTTTGCTAAACGTAAGTTATCTGTGTTAATGAGGAGAAACTCTGAAATGAGACAAATTACTGGTATCCTGGTTTTTGCTGCAGCTATTGTTCTCAATTGCATTGGTAAATATATATGTTACTGAATTTGTAATCGCTTTTCGGTCTCACCCTACATTAGATTAATTTTTATGTGGCAATATCATCAGAAAACATGAGATACACGATATTCTTGTCTAAAGTAACATTCTCACAATTGTCGTCTCTCTTTAAGAAAAAACGTTACATCGCAGACAGAACTTTTGGTTCAGAAGCGATAGTATGCATCTTTTAACGAAATAAAGAAATATGGATGTGGGATTTGAATTATTCCAAATTTTCGATTTCAATCAGGCACCCTGCTGAATGCAAAAGTTAGTGTCAATATCCATATATCATCAATTCTTCTTACAGACTTGAGTACACCGGCTAATACGCAACTCGATGGTAGACATGTGTACCTGCCCGATGTTCGTTATTACGAAGATCAATTAGAAAATCTTGTACGGATAATGGACGATTACGTTCTTGTCAGCACAGCTGAGGACTTCATAGTTGGAATAATAAACGGTTTTTTGACTCTTCCAATGTTTAATACAGCGCTGGAAATGGTATTCGTACACATTGAAACTCGCCAAACTGTTCCAGTGTATCCTCAACATGTTGAACTTGCGAGGAAATTGAAATATGTGGATCCACAACGGATCCGTTCGATTGATCGTTTGATTAACCCTTAATCGTCTCACTTCTTCCATGATACGTAACGGTCTCATTGGGGCGATTTCGACTCCAATTACATTATCAGCTTTTCTAATAATAAACTACAGTGTTTTCTGACTTAAAATAATTCATAGGTGTTCATTGACTATCTCGTCGAAGAAAAGTTTATGTTATTTGCATATGAGTTGACTAAAATGTCTGATGTATGAGCCATCGTTCTGGTAGTATAAGTTATCGATTTTTTTTTGAATAATAATCCGACTGCGAATTAAAACCTTTCTCTGATTTTTGCTTCGTCTTCTTACTCAATAACTCCTCTCTAATTACAGAAGAAATTCTCGCTTCAAGTTTGAAGATAAGAAAATACTTGAAATTTTACATAAAAAAAATAAAAACATAGTTTTAGATGGGTTTGAAACTCATATCGTTGCCTGAAGTACCCCTGAAAAAGCTTTAGGCGATGCATGTATACTGCTTGTATGGAATACTAGGAGTAGAAAATGATCTCAAAGGGAAAGATTTGGATCATCCTACTCCTATCTCGTTCATTAACTGCATGCTTGTAGCACAAATTATGCGTTTTAACCTTAACCACTGCGGAATAGGGATCCCCGACTTTAAATATGAGGTAAAGATGCGGGCCAGATGTTGGTATGTAGAAGTGAACTTCTTCCACCAAAAGGTCCAATTACAATCTTTTCTTCATCTCCCTAACAGAGATTGGTGAGCATTCATTCTCAGGTGTAATGAGTTTATTTCACAGCCCTTTGAAAATCATGAAGATCTTAGTGCCTTCATTTAATGGATGTTTTGATTTGTAAGTCTTTCTCAGAAATGTCTCGATTTCTTGAGACTTTGGCGGGTTCTGGACAAGGATCAGGAGGATCGTTCAAGAGGTGCGATGGGTCTTCGAGGAGCTTGATTCTGCCTGCCGCATTTCTTATTCTCTTCCTTGTGACAGATGGTACTCGTATTAGGGCAACAATGTGCTGCTTGCTGGTCATCAGCTTCGACATTTTCAATGTGTGACGATGAATCCTCATCTCATGAACAAACTTCTGGACCCTTGCCGTAAAAGGCTGACTAGATTTTATATAGTCTATCACACACTGCATACGGGACACCACGACCAGATCACTAGATTGGACGATCATTCATTCATTCACACATTCACGGACCATCATTCATTCGCGCGCGAGCCTGAAAAGTTACCGGTCCTCTCAATCGGTACACTGATAGATTCTGGTGTACCGCGCGCGAGGAAGTGATATTAACGCTCTACCTCGAATCAAGCCTTCAAAAATCACCTGCCCTTCTCAGAGTAATCCCGAGGCAGAAATGTCTCCTGGACCCCCTGCTTCTCCCCGCTCACCCTTCACTGCTCTCACACGAGTAATCTCACTGCTGCGAAAATTACCGTGTTATTATCTGAGCTACATAAACTGACTAAATCCTATGGGGCCGCACTGCTCTCACTAGGTAATTTTAATACTACCACCCCTTCTTTAAATGATAGCTTGGAATCCATGAAAATTCTTCCTGATTGCGACTCAAATTCTTCTCCTGAGTACTTGCCTGGTTTCATAACTGTCAAGTCCAAAGCTACGAAGCGTAGACGAATCTCCAGCCCGGCCGAATCGGCTGGACCCCTCCCGTCAGACGTCGACACTCCTGACAGACGACACACCTATTCTAGCTGCCAAAAACGCTTCTGACGCAGTAATAATCTACCCCTAAAACGTAGATAGCTTCCGCTCGATCACCCTTAAATTACACTAACGGAAAATCAGCTACATCACTAACCAACTTCAAGAGGATAAAGACCTCATTGTCGTCATCAGGGGGGTAACGAATCCCTCTCTGAAGAATTCATCCTAGAGGAACTCCAAATCGAAATTCCCCCCGTTAAGCGCGTCCACCGGATGAAGAAAGAGGATGAAATCTGGCTCCTCGCAGCATTTTATCTAGACCCTTCCGCTCCTTCAGCCAAATCCATATTCGACATCAAACATGTCGCTGGCCTCAGCATCAGAGTTGCAGCCAAGAGGCAGTCTAACCTCATTCCACAATGCCGCCGCTGCCAAAAATTCTTTCACACGGCAAACTACTGCCATGCTTCCTTCACTGGAGCCTTCTGCGCACGTAACCACGTCACTGCGGCTTTCACTACCCGCACTTAAGAAGATGCAACACCTTCCTGCTTCAACTGCAAAGGCCCTCATTGGGCCACCTTCCGTGGTTTCCCGAAAGTCCCTCAACGACCGGCAAACAAATCAAACTCCACTCACTAACCTTCTAAGTCTAAACCCATCGCGAACCTACCCCCCTTCCAAAACCTCACGCCGCCACCGATCCATTTTCCCCTCAACGCTCCTTCGCCAACGTAACCTCAGCCCATCCCGCTACCACAACTTATCATCGACCTCATCCCGCCTCTCCTGCCCACCTTCTATAAAGTCCTCAGCTGCAGCAGCTTTTACGTGACTTCCTTTCCGTCTTCGCTGCCACTTTGCGGCAGCTCATTCCCGGACGCGCATAAAAATAAATTGAACATTCTTATCTGGAATGCCAATGGCATCTCCGTTCCCAAGACTTTGCCTGTCGGTTACTAATCATCCAAATCCCTGCATCAACGCACTTGCAAAATATGCGAGCAAAACTCTCGAACGCTTTAGAAGGCGTTGCCTTCTGGTCTCGGCGAAATAAGTGTGACATTCTTCGCTCTTGTTTCTCAATTTTTCGCTTCTACCGCGAGTGTCCTTGCAGCATAACTGTCTTGGACCACCAATTTCGATGTCCCTTTCTTATCTTTTAGGTTTGTAACCTATGAGGTTGGTAACCAGTCGAGGAAGACTTTTAGTTGGTAGGCGCACTATGCGAATCCGACACTACCCAGCTTACTCTGAGTGTCTTCCTGAAGATTTTGACCTCCTTGGCCCCATCGAACAAAAAAAAAACACATACGGGACGCCTTCTGTCTTGCCCAGGAAATCTTTTTGTTTAGCTGATGCAATCGATTTTTAGTCTTTTCATCGAATGTTTGTTTGAATCTTCGATTCGAATCAGCTGAATCTCTCGCTGCATCATTAACTGCACAAGTAAAGGAAATTGTACTTTTTGTTTATAGTATATTTATATTTTTTGGTCGCGTGTACGATTTCTTGATAGGAAGTGCAACTGCTTTATTAACAAATAATTTTTCACACAATCTTCGGAAATTGATGGTATTATTTAAATGAGGAGTTCAGAATACCACTTATATCGAAATCAAACAAAATAATTTGGAAGAGATAGGGATAGAGACAGTGACAGAAACAAGGACAGGGACAGAGACAGGGACAGGGACACGGACAAGGACAAGGACAGGAACAGGGACAGGGGCAAGGACAGGGCAAGCGACAGGTATAGGGATAGGTGCAAGGAAAGGGACAGGGCTTGGGCTAGGGACAGGGGCCGAAGCAGGGGCAGGGGAAAAGGCAGGGACAGGGGTAGTGGTAGGGGTAGGGGTAGGGATAGGGATAGGGAAAGGGATAGGGATAGGGATAGGGAAAGGGATATGAAAAGGGATAGGGATAGGGATATGAAAAGGGATAGGGATATGAAAAGTGATAGGGATAGGGATATGAAAAGGGAAAGGGATATGAAAAGGGATAGGGATAGGGATAGGGATAGGGATAGGGATAGGGATATGAAAAGTGATAGGGATAGGGATATGAAAAGGGAAAGGGATATGAAAAGGGATAGGGATAAGGGGCGGGGATGGGGACAGGGATAGGGATAGGGATAGGGATATGGATATGGATATGGATATGGATATGGATAGGGATATGGATAGGAATAGGATTATGAATAGGGATAGGGATAGGGATATGTACGGAGATACTTATCATAAATTACCCAAATGAATAATATAATAATAATAAAAATGAATATAATAATTGTAATTATTATTTCTCGGAATTCGTGAAAATTTTCGGTAATTTATAGTATTCTTGCAGGCTATTTATCGTGGAATGGAAACTTATAGGTGTTTCATTTCCATTCTTCATCTCTGACGTAACTTTTCACTCACTAGAGGGCAAAAATTACTTCACACTCCCTAAGGAGTAAAAAGTAGTGCTCAAGCCTCGCTTCATCAGCGTTGAAAAACCCTAAAATATTATGGAAAGATTTTTTCTTCTTCTCGAAGAGTGGATTTAATCAATATAATTTCAGTGTATTTTGACAAAACTTTCGGAATCAGAAAAACATTCCTTAACCTAAATTTCATTCTTTCTGTGATGAATTTTATAGAGTTCCAAACTATGTGAGATCACGCGATTGTTCATTGAAATATAGAAAAAAGATAAGTACAGCCTTTAGGAATCAGAGCAAACAATCTACATTTACCTAAACGATTCCATTTTTATCTCATATTACTTATATGCACAGAAACCTTCGATTATATATTTAGTTTGTTATTGTGCCGTAAATAAGTGGAATTATTAGATCGCAATTAATTCTTAATCAAGGTAATATAACTGAAATCGTATAAGTATACTCTGGAAAATTCGGGAACTATTACCAAGTCTTCGCTACGCTTCATCTTCCTGTGTACATTGGAGAAAACTCTGAAATGAGGAAAATTACTGGTATCCTGATTTTCGCTGCAGCCATTGTCCTCAATTGTATTGGTAAATAAATAATTTACTGAATTTGTAATCGCTTTTCGGTCGTACCATACCTTAAATTAATTTGTATTGAGCGATTTCCAAATAATTGGAAAAATATTTTGGAAACTTCCGATGAAAAACAAACACGATATTCTTGTCTAAGCTAACATTCACACAATTATCGTCTCTCTTTAAGATGAAACGTTCCATCGCAGTTAGAGTTATCGGTTCAGAAGCGGAGGTATGAATCTTTTAACGGAATGCAGAAATATGAGCGTAGGGCTTAAATCATTTCTAATTTTCTATTTCAATCAGGCACCCTGATAAATAGACAAGTTAGTATCAATATTCACATCATCAATTGTTCTTACAGACTTAAGTACACCGGGTAATCCGCAACCTGATGGTAGACATGTGTACCTGCCAGATGTTCGTTATTACGAAGATCAATTAGATAATCTTGTACGGATAATGGACGATTACGTTCTTGTCAGCACAGCTGAGGACTTCATAGTTGGAATAATAAACGGTTTTTTGACTCTTCCAATGTTTAATACAGCGCTGGAAATGGTATTCGTACACATTGAAACTCGTCAAACTGTTCCAGTGTATCCTAAACATGTTCAACTTGCAAGGAAATTGAAATATGTGGATCCACAACGGATCCGTTCGCTTGATCGCTTGATTAACCCTTGAAGGTCTCACTTTTTCCATGATACGTAACGGTCTCATTGAGACGATTTTGATCCCAATTACTTTATCAGACTTCCTGAATAAACTTCAGTGTTTTTTGAATTGAAAAATTCATAGGTGTTCATTGAGTATCTCTCCAAAGAATAGTTCATGTTATTTGCATATGAGTTGAATATAATGTTTCGATGTTTAAGCCATGAATCAGGTAGTATAAGTTGTCGCTGTTTTATGAAAGAATAATCTGACTGCAAATAAAAATCTTTCTTCGGTTCTTGCTTTGTCTTATTACTCAACAACTTCTCTACTTCCCTCTGCATGGTTAATGTCTGATGAGACTGACGTTATGAACGAGCACACCACCTTATCACAATTTTGGTGCTTAGTTTGGACATGATTTTATAATTACGGAAAAATTTCTCGCTTCAAGTTTGAAGATGAGGAGATACTTGAAATTCCACATAATAAAAATATGAAACAGTCTGAAACGGGAGAAAAGCTGGCCAAAATTATAATCGCTCATAGAATGACTCTAAAATGTATCTTTATTAGTTTCTGAGGTCGAGGAATGCAAATTTGTAGTCGAAATTCCAAAAACAAAATGGCGGATTCAAAATACCGGACTGATTTTTTAAAAAGTCACACGACACTCGCTAAAATTTGCCCTCAGTGGTTTTTGAGGTTGAGGAATTCGAATCTGCAGTCAAAATTTCGAGAAACAAGATGTCGGAGTCAAAAAGGCGGACCGGTTCCAAAAAAAGTCACACGACACTCGCGAAAATTTGTATTCGGCGGTTTTCGAGGTCTAGGAATTCGAATGTGCAGTCGAAATTCCAAAAAACAAGATGGTGGAGTAAAAATGGCGGACCGGTTATACTCACTGCAATCATTTCAGACGCGTCCAACCAGTCGCTGTACTTTTTCTTGAATCGATCGATCGTTCTTGAACATCCCTTCCATTTTGTTTCAATCCTTGAAGATAAGTTTTCCATTTTTTGGGTTTCATGTGGATGAATAGTGAACGACTGTAATTCCTTAAATGCAGATAAGTTTTTGCTCAAAATAATCAATTTTTTCAAGTTGTACCCCCGTATACAAACTTTCGCGAGAGTCGTGTGACTTTTTTTGAAACCGGTCCGCCATTTCGACTCCGCCATCTGGTTTTTAAAAATTCCGACCGCAAATTTAAATTTCTCGACCTCGAAAACCCCTATATATTTATTGTTTACCGTGTTCGATTGGTGAAAGTATGTGTAATGCGGGGGCACGTTCCTACGGGGACCGTAGACGTGCACGCAAACACGCTCACGAAAAAATTTCATTGTTATGCGAGGGGTACGTGGGGGTACACAATTTTTGGATATTCTTATTCTGCATACTTATCCCCAAGTTACGAAATGTCCATCACAGGACCGAGTTGAACTGAAAGTGTAGGGAACTTTTTCGGCCTTCGTTGTACTTTTTCACACGTTTCGGAGAAAATTTCTTCTAGGCCTCACATGTAGCACATTGTGTATTTTGAATTCTAAAATAACATTGAAAATTCTTTCAACAAACCTGCGGCTGCATTTTCAATGTTGCGCGCACAAATCGCAGTCTTCAGGAAACCGTAACAGCATTTGGGATGTAGTGTTTATTTCGACGTTTCGGAGCACACTTTTCACGACCACTCGAGCATCTGACTTTGGACTGTTCCTTACATCCATGTAGGTAAAGAAGCGCTCTATCTTTTTCACGTTAAGGTGCAAACACACGTTCTAGTTAATTAGTATCATCAGATTAGGATAAAAAAATTCTTCCATTTTCGAATTTTGGCCAGCTTTTTGCCGTTTCAGACCACTGTGTAATGCATATATACTGCTTGTTTGGAATACTAGGAGTAGAAAATGATCTCAAAGGGAAGAATTTGGATCATCCTACTCAGAGACATGCATGGCTGGGTTGCTTTTGCTAAGAAAAAAACTCGTTCATTAACTGCATGCTTGGAGCACAAATTATACGTATGTGTACTTGGTCCAGAACAACTCCTTCTCATATTGGTTTGTAAAATAGGTTAGGAAATCAGTTTTCGGTGGATCGCAGATATCAATAGTTTCTTCGATCCACGATTTTTTTTGGTAAACAATTGCAGAGCAGTACACAAACCAAAAGGTAAACAAGTAAACTGATAGAGAATCCCGTCGATTTCGGACCTCAAAAACGTTTTATGATTATCAGCAATAGGTAACAAATGGAACATGTCTTGTAGATCTAGAGTTGCCATGAAACAATTATGGTCTAGAAGATTAATTGCAGTCCTATAGTCTACTAGTTTAAAATGATGTGTTTTGAAGAAAATATTTAGTTTTTTGAGATTCGAGGTAAATCTAAAAGTACCGTCTGATTTTCAAACATGGAAAAAACAAGAGATGAACTGGTCATCTGAAAGTACACCAACTTGGACGGCCCCTTTTGCCGTAAGCTGCTCAATCAACATATAAATGTTATACTTCTTGACTTATGCGCAAGTTTCGACTAGTAACGAACTGAAGAAAATGGTATTGCATAACCCTTGATCCAAGATGAAATCCGGAAATTTGAGGTCAAAGCCTCGCATTCAGGGTAAAAGAAACGTAAACGCCCAGCAATCATACTTACGGGAACATTGATTATCTCCTCGGGTATTTCCTCGATAATCCTTTCGGGGACTCTTCCTTGGATGAGGTTTTGGCTTGAAGATCCTCTCTCTGGAAACTTCTGGGAGGATTCACCAAAGTCTTCTACTGCCCGTGCTGCGTCGACGTGTATGGTTTGAATCGTCGGCGAGACGGGCCTCTGGAAATTCGGGAAGGCCCTGATTGTTGATTCTTTTATGATTTTAGAGTTTCCGAAGTGTTCTCCAGAATATTTGCTGATTGTCTTTCCAAAATAAGAACTGAACAGACGATGTCGAATTCAATAAAATTCTGGATGTACCTCCCAAATTGGTCAAGCTGATACCTAATTTCGGACTCATTATTCTGGAGATCATCAGGCAAACGTGGAGTGTCACTCAATGCTTTTATAAGAGGAATTTCATCTGTATAATCACGTTGAATAAGAGTAGATATGGTGTTTTCAAAGCAGATAAGCAGACCGTCAACTGATACTGTTCGAGGAAAGTCGAGCATCTCTCAATAAAGCTGCTTCTTGAAACTGGAGAGATGCCTTTAACTCAGAATTAAGTTTATTACAAAATGTAGAAGGACTTTCTCTTCCAGCACAAAGAAAATAAATGATATTCTACAAGAAGTTTCCTACAAAATGATATCCAAAGTGACCAACATTACCCTCGAAAGTGATGACGATAGTTCCCGTTACCGTTAATGTGGTGAGAATCCCGTAATATTTCCTATACCAAATCCACTTTCTTGTTAATATGTCCAAATGTGAGAGTTCTGCAATCAACTCGAGCTCACTCTCGAGATAATTGCTTGGTTACTACAGCAACGAGTCAACGATATTTCCACCATACTTTTTCGATCATGAATTTTATTATAAGAAATGGTGGATATTTTTCTTCGATATTTCGGCCAAAAGTTATTAGCAGCTTGCTGAAAAGGGAGAACTACCCACATGATCATAAACATCAACACACTGTCAGAAGAAATCGCTAGTTTCTCATACATTGCTATGTAAATTTTGGTAGTATAAAAAATTTTCAATTACTATGGAATCACAAAACCTAAATCCAGTAATGAACGCGGTTCAAAATGATCGAACGCGCAGAGCACCCGACAATGGTTCGGCCAGTATTGCCGATCGTTCCAGAGTTCGGGTTGCTGATTTAGACGGAAATACAATGACGAACCGTTAAGACAATCGACGTGCTTTATGGACGGATTAACTTGATAATAACCTGCTTAGTTGCAACGATGCAAGTACTGTCCATAACCGCAGAGGTAACATGGTGCGCCTCCACACTTTGTGGTGCCAGAAACACCCAGAGCTCTCGCAGCTTTCACAACAAGTGTTAAAAAACCGTGCCGTTAACCTTTCGCGAACAAGAGAAGTACGTGGAACGATTTCTCAACTACTGCAAGAACGAGTCGCAGACGGAAATCCAGAAACGATGTTGAGACTAACTGCTGAAACCAGGCTTCCCTTGAGAGACGAGGAAGAGTTTGAACAAAGAGAAACATTAACATTCAGATTCCTCCAAAGCTCCATGATCTTGCGGAAATGGATGATACCCTTTGTGAGAATCCCTGAGAGCATTCCGACCTCTGGGCCATCACTTGTATAGTTTATGATGTGGCGAGGCTGTCGTGGAAACCTGCTAATCGACAGGAGTGTCTGCAAAGACGCAGCAAACCACAAACGTAATCTGTAAAGGAGGTTCTCCATAGCAGATGCAAACACCTGATGAGACTGATTTGGTCGTCCAATCTGTCGTCGTTGAACAAGATGTTTGCGACTACCATGCTTGCCGTCCCAGTTCTACTCAGTTCGCTTGGGATGGTTCTCTAGACGAAGAACAAGCTCAAGGTCTTTCATATCACGACGTGCAAGATGATGCACATGAAGGAAAGCTTGCATATCAACTAGTCCGTTCCGCGATTATACAACGCACGCCGTAGAGGCTGACGCGGACTTCTGAATTTTTAGTGACTATACAATCGAATTATCCAAAGCACAGCTCATACCATCGCGAACAACAGAGATCCTCTCCTGGCAATGGAAAGGAATCACGAAATGAGCGAAGAAGGAGCTTTTTTCTCAAAGCTGCCGAGAAGGCAGCTGGAACCCTTGGTCTCGACTTCAGTACCAGAAATGAGGACAGTGAATTACTCCATCAAGATGCCTCACTCCTCAAAGCACAGGTTTAGAAAGCGGAGGCCAAAAACTCCCTGAAACGACATGAAGACGAGGTGAAGCACGGAAATTTTTTAACAAATTTTAAACGATTAATCCTTTTCACATCAGTTAACGTTTGCTTTGCTATCTGGACTCAGTTCAGGAACAAAGAGTTCTATTTTCGTGTGTCAGGACAGTGTGATTTCCATCTTAGCATATCGTAGAAGCATATTACGTCAAGATTCTTCCAACGACAGGTGCAGAGCGTGTCTTTAACTTCCTGAGCATCTGTGGCATATACTATCAAATTGTCCTATCCACACAGGAATGACGTATTTGTACCGATTCAATGCTGCCCTAGGAGTGCTCTACCAATATTTTTGTCGCTCTCAGGCGTTGGTCGCAACAGTTTCCTCTCTCAAAGAGGTGATACATACATCATATTTTCGGTATATTTTGACAAAGCTTTTGGAAGTTGAGGGAGATTCCTCAAACTGAACATCAACCCTTTCGTGATAGATTTTTAGGCTTTTTTATATGTTAGATCATGCAATCGTTCATTCAAATATAGAAGAAAGATAGGTACAGCTTTTAGGAGAAGCAGCCAATAATCTATCTCTGTTCTGATGATGACATTTTTATCTAATATCACTTATTTGTATCGAAAAATACGATAATATATTACACTTATTATTGCGGCATGAAACTTGTAAAATTATTTGGAACTCATTATTCTCAAATGAAAGAGGCAAAGTTAATTGCCAGTAATACATGCTATCTTTTAGATAGTGCAATTAATATTTGGTATGACACGTTGAACATAACTGATAACGTATAAGTACACTCTGGAAACTTCTGGGACCATCACCAATTTTTTGCTACACATAAGCTTCCTATGTATATTGGGGAAAACTCCAAAATGAGGCAAATTCCTGGTACCCTGGTTTTTGCTGCTATCGTTCTCAATTGTATTGGTAAATGTATAATTTACTGCAATTGTAATCATTTTTCGGTCGCACCCTACATTTGATTAATTTCTAATGGTCAATTTTTAAATAAAAAACTTTCGGCGGGAAATGGAGAATTTTTTTCCATCGGAGAAGAAAATGAATTTCTGTATGCAAAGGAAGGTTTCACAAACTCGAAAAGAGGAATATCAAACAAAATTTAATGAATTACTATCCTAAACAAATGAATTTTCAACCAAATTATCAGATTTCAAATTTAATTACAGTTGAATTCTCAACAGCAAAAAACATTCATTCTTAACCAAAAGGATTACCTTTTCATCACAACAGATAAATTCCTATTCCAAAAAGTTAAATTTCCTACAAAATAGTACAATTTTTAATTCAAAAAGAGAATAAATATTTCGGAAAAAGGTTGATTTTTAAACTCGAAAAAACGAATCTTTAACCAAAAAGATAATCTTCCGGAACAAATCTATTCCCGAACGAAAGAAATGGTTCATGTTTTAACATTTCCAGTAACGAGAACGAATTAGACTTGTCTGAATATCGACTTCTGTGGATTTCATGAAATCTCCACGTTTTGAGACACCCTGATTCAGAAGAAATGATTTTTATAAATGTGTCTGTCTGCATTCTGTAATCTGTAGACTCGATAACTTTTGGCAGGAAAATGGTTTATTTTGAGAAGATGTGAAAATTTACGGTTTCCCGTTTTTTAATAGACGTACGGTTTTTGTTTTATTCATGATACGCACATGACAAAATGAACCATTGCTTTCTCCCGGCCAAACTACGGTGGACAAGGAGACATATTATTGCGCAAGATTATTTCTACAACAAGCTCTACAAATTTGGTTTGAATTATTCTCAAATAAGACGCATATTTTGCAAATTCATCGTGACCACGATTTTCAAACAGTGGTAAATTCCATGTGCCAGCCGAATTATGCGAGATATGAATCCCAAGGACGACTATTATAATGAGAATGTGTTCCTTAAAGCCGAAAGAGTCTCGACTAATATAAATCGAAGGTTTTGTCAATAAAAATTAAAACAAATTTATTATTATTATAAAAAGTCATATGAGTGATTCTGCTTCAGAAATAAATTTAAAAAAAGAGATGGGACTTAACTGAGTGAAATACACGATATTGTTGTCTCAGCTATCAGTAACACAATTTATTATCCTTTTTAAGGAAAATAATACGTCTAAGCACAGGCTGAACTTTTGGTTCAGAAGCGAAAACATTCATCTTTTGACAAAATAAAGGAATGTACATGTGAAGTTTGAATTAATTCAAATTTTCTATCTCAATCAGGCACCCAGCAGAAAGCAAAAGTTAGTATCAATATTGATACATCTTCAATTGCTCTTACAGACTTGAGTTCACCAGCTGTTCCGCGGTTCGATGGTAGACGTGTCCACCTGCCAGATGTTCTCTATTTCGAAGATCTATTAGATAATCTTGTACGAATAATGGAAGAATTCATTCTTGTCGACACAGATGAGGGCTACATGTTTGGAATAAATGATGGTTTTTCAACTTTTCCCATGTTTAATAGAGCGCTGCAAATGGTATTCGTACACATCGAAACTCGTCAAACTGTTCCAGTGTATCCTAATCATGTTGAACTTGCGAGGAAACATGCGTTCGTGGATCCCCAACGAGTGCGTTCGCTTACTCGTTTGATTAATTAATATGAGAATATAAAACGGGGAATATAATATTCTCCGACATTCTATCAACTAAGCAGCATTAGATGTGAATTTCTCATGTAATAATAATCCGACTGCGAATAAAAACCTTTCTTTGATTCTTGTTTTGCCTATGTACACTACTTCTTCTCTTCTTCCCTTTGCAAGACTGTGTGATGTTGTGGATTCCACAAGCATCACCAATCCCAGAATAATAGTAAAATCAAAATATAGAACACCTGGTTCACGGTAGGAGTAGACTTGGCACTCCTTACTGCGTATATGAATTATTGTTTTTATTATTTGGTAATGTTCTCCTTTTTTCTGTCTCTTTCTTCATATCCAATATTTTATGGGAGGGTCTGCGTTTTGCGGTCCGGAGTTCTAAATCGTACAGGTTTCCACTACTTCGTACATTGGGCATGAACCAGGGTCTGTCATGACCTCCATTTTGGCGAGGCTTCTTCTGTCTGGTGACCTTCGACGTACCTTTCTTCAGGGTGTTATTCTAGTATTTTATGTATTTGTCTCTTTTGTTATCTGAGATCCACGACGATTCTCTGGTAAAGATGGGCCAAGGCGATTACCTGTGGCAATCTATAGAACCCGGGTAATTTCGCCATCTAATTTCATAAGGTTTTATCTTCTGTTTTCTAAGAATGCATAAGAAATTTCTGGCTGTTGATGCCCTTTCATTTTCATATTTTTCCGGGCAGTCACGGAGCCCCGAACCACATCTTCTGTTTCAAGCCTGGTCTCCGGAATCTCCAACTACGGCCGTGAAGTTATCCGAATCGACCGCGCTTTTTTTGATCTGCCACGAACAAGGGAAGTCTCCTGGCGGATGACTCGACTCAACGATGAAGAATAGGATGCAGCAAAGGGAAGGAAAGACGACAGAGCAGACCAATCGAAAGCGGTCCTACTCAAGGATCTCTCTCCTGACCGTACGCCGCACTAATGAGTCTTTCACGCAGGATACTTGTCATCCCTCACTTTAATGAAGAGATGTTGCGAAGACGTCCGTAGACGAAAATGAATGTACATTATGAGCTCTTCACGGCAACCACGTTTGTGCACGCTGCGTTTTTTCAAACTCTTGAGAAAGGTAGGAACATGATTCTTATTTCATGATCTAGCGAAGTATTTACCTTTTTTTTGTATCCTAATATTTTAGTGACTCGTCCCTCGAATGTCTCAATTGAATTCACCTAAATTACCTTCCTTGTTAGTCCCGTTCAGTTCATGTCTATTCGAGTTTCATAAAATTATGGCCACTATCAATTTTGAAAACATCGTGATAAGTTAGCTTGCTTTGAAACTTGAAACCCCCTATGTATTATATCTTTATTGCTGCTGTCCTTATGACTTGTTCTTTGAATCTCCCTATATTTTCCTCCTTACGTCCCCTTACCTATGCTTTCCACCTTGATTCGTAACATTTCGTACTTTCCAAACCTCCACACATAATGTTCCATTTAAGCCCCCCGCCGACATGTTTTAAGGACATTCGATTTTTCTCTCATATATTTGAATTGCTTTCATGTATGTTTCTCAGGACATTTGACTTGAGACGATCTCAGGGTACCGTGTACTACCTGGATGATCATCTGACCCTTTCTATTGTGTGATGCCCGGCTCGAGCTCGTCGCGACTCGAAATGGGACGGTGCTCAACCTGCGGCTCCCCTATGCGGGCGATGAGAAGGACTCGAACGACTCATGCCTGGTTCCTTTCTCAGCGAGAGGTAATTAAAAATATGAATTCTTCAATTCTGGACTAAAAACTTCAGAAATATCATATTCAAAATCTACTGTTTCTAGCGATATGTTCATTGACTTTGTACGGTACAAATAAGCAATTTAATTTAGTTAAACATGTTCATATCGATCTCCTAAAAACGCGTTAATTGTTCTGATGCTTCATTAAATGTGTGTCCAAGATTTTTGTGTGTCAAAGTGACAATTTTCGAGTGGCCAGTTGGTCGTTGGGGCTAAGGCATGCGCTTTGGACCCACGCCGGCTGGCTATGGGTTCGATTCCCGCCTTGCACTCTGGAAGAGCTTCGGCGTCCCACGCGGTGAACGCTTGCCTAGCAAGAGAGTGTTCATCTCCGGAAAGTCGTGGTGCCGGTACCTTCTGAGAAAAAAGGTTACTCTAAGTACTTGGGGCTGGGGTTCTTGGTGGTTCGGAACCCACCTTAAGCTGCAGGTCCCCCCTACTTACTACTAAGGTAGTGGTAGGGTGTGTGAAGGAATGGTTGAGAGGTTCGAGGAAAATGTGAACCCTCAAGGGACACATTGCAAAAATCAATGAAGTGACAATTTTCAATGTAGAAGAATCTCTATTTGGTGGAGCTTCATAATTATAGGAGGATGAATACCTTATATTCGCCTTTTTGAATTGCCCGTGCAAAACGGCCTCATGCCAGTTCCGGGATTCTGTGGAAATAAAGTATTGCACAAAAATTCCGAGGGGGATTCGTGTGACATACCACTGATAGTTACAACAGAGTTATAACAGGCCCAAGCGAGCGGCAGTACGGTCATGGCAGCACTCAACGTGGTAAGCGAATCCCACTGTACCGAGCGTACGAACCATGTGAGACAGCGACACCATTCGGTGCCATCGTCGGACTCCCACCAAGGTAGCCAGCACCTCCACCGCGCAACTGGGAGTAGGGAATAAGCTATATAAAGCCGTGCAGGACACCAGAATAGCACTGATCCGCCAGCTTGCCAGGCGGGACATCCTCTGAACCTCTGGAGTGCGCCTCACCTTAAATCTTCCAGCTCGTCTGTAACGTGTGGTTTATTCTCGAAAGCACTTAATCAGCAATCTTCCAGACTAACTGGAACGGCTGATTCTCGTGAAGAAAAGAGAGGAAGAAAACAAAGCTCGGCATAATCCAGATCCACCGGATGAGCCATTCTTGTCGTCGCAAACGCTTTTCTTTCTTTTGCGCTTTGGTCTTTGAGGCCCTTAAATCTCACTCTTTAAAGTGAGTATCTTTTTTTTGATAATTTTTCTAGATTTTCGTTCTTTATACTTTTTTGATCACTTCCTCCGGAACGACTCCACGTGTCGCGTCACGGAAAAAGGGTTCCATTTTTATGAAGTATCGGTTCTTCAAGAATTAATTCTACTCAACGAATATTTTTTTTTTGTCTTCAGTGGGAGCTCGCAGCGAAGTCGCTCGGCGACGTCGAAGCCGCGTCCGTAAGATGAGGCAGCTCGTGGGCAAGGACAAGATCGACACCGCATTAGGAAAACAGTAAATTCACGAGGCAGGTCATGCTGCCCAGCATGGGGCAGTACAGGCACTTTCAACACGGTTTGCGTTCCGATCACGCTTGCTGGTGCCAAATTACCACCGGAGAGACTTGTCTTACGTCAACAGGTTCAAAACTCTCGGGTTTCCACTTCACCGGATTTCCGTTAAAGCCAATCGGTTTACTCCGACACATTTCCATTCTTGCCCGAAAGTGAACGGGATGCACTTTCTCGGCACCTCCACGACCTTACAATCCCAGAAGGGAGTTTGGACCCCGGAACACGCGATGATACGCCAGTAATTTCATGTAGAGGGACATCGCAGTCCAGGAACGATATGCCTCCCGTCCAGAGTCCCTCCGGTACAAAAACTATCGAAGAGATCGAAATTTTTTTGTTCAATTATTTTGTTGTTCGAAACAGAGTCCTACACTGAAACAACATTCGAGGTGCAGCGCCCTCCAAGCAGTGGGGCTACTCCTCGATTAATATCGAGGAGCAGCGCTACATACTGTAGTGACAGCGACTCTCATTAGAGGTGCAGAAACACAAAACTTGAGAAAGAGCATCTCCTCGCTTCTGTCGAGTGGTGGTCACTCGACAAGTTGAGGAATCTTGTGTAGCATTTGCTCGCTGTCTCGTGGCTATCCCTTGATAGAAAAGAGCTGCATCTCGAACCATACAGCGAAACAGATACCCAGCGTTTAGTGGCGCCACGATACTACATGCGGGAACTACCACTCGAATCTTGTTTCAGTGTAGGACTAATGAAGGCTGTTTAATAAATGATGGACGACAATAATATATAGAGACTGATAGACCAAACCAAATTCTAAATGTGATCCACATGACGCTATCCCCTCTGTCATCCGATATTTCATTATATAGATTCATGCGCATGTAAGAATGCGAGTATTTGTGTTTATAATATTTGGATTATTTTTTCGTATGTGATGTCTCAGAAATAAACATTTATTCGGATCGTACATCCGGAATTTCCATTGCCTACGCCTGATCCATCTCGAGTTAAGATTAAAAAAAAAGAAAAAACAAAATGAATACGTGTCTTTACCAGAAACCGATGCGAAAGAGATCGTCTAGCGATCCCCGAGATTAACCAACCGGCCGTAGACCGGAGAGACAGGTCGAGGTTCTCAGACGGGTCCCTATTGGCGAAAACCCCCCAGCCGAGGACGTAAATCTCTCCGGTGGGGGCAAAGCTTGTTACAAAAAATTTCAGAAAATCGACAAAATTGAACAGATTTCGGTTATCTGAGAGAATCCCCAGCGAAATTTGGTGATTTTGAAGAGAAACAGTTAAGTCTCATGGAAAAATTACAAATGCAAAAATTTGAAAATTAGAAAGGATTCTAAATAGATTATTAAATTTGAACAATTATTGTAGGTTGTTTCAAGAATTTTTGTCGAAATCAGATATTTAGAAAAAGGAAGGTATATTAGAAAATTTGCAAATTCAAACAATTTTAGATTATCTACTGGAATTCTGGCCGGAATGGAAAACTTTCTAGTAAACAGTATATTATTATTTAGAGAACATTGAGGTTTAGACCATTTAAAAATATTTTGGGTCAATCTCGACAAAAATTCTTGATTTTCGACGAGAAATAGTTGTTCTATATAAAAATGGAACTTTTTTATTGTTGGTTGGAAATTAGTCTTCTTTGGTCAAAAAAAGTAAACCTTTATGGTTGGAATTTGATATTTTTTGGTTTTGATCTTCCCCATTTTTTTTATAGTATTTTCAAATTAGATTTATTTGCTATCGATTTCAGATAAAACACTCATTGTTAAAGAAATAAACTATTACATTTTCCTCAAATTTTCATTGAAGAGCAATTTTTCTTGGGGAAAAATTGGAGTTCTGGGTTGAAATTTTACTGGTTCATAGAAAATTTATCCTTCTGACTTGAGTATTGACATTCTTTTTTCGTAAAAATTTTGAAGCAAAACTCTCGAATGTAACCACAAAAAATACAAATTTCCAACAAAAAAAAAACGATCCATCTACTTAATAAAATGCCTAGGCAATTGAAAAGGGCGAATATAAGGTACTCATTCTTGTATAATTATGTAGCTTCGCCACCTGAAGATTCTTCTACATTGAAAATAGTCACTTTTTCCACCAAAATTTTGGACACACGTCAATGTTCATGATGAATTGTTCATGATTGAATATTGCATGTTTGATGATTGATTGTATGATAATTATTTGATGATTGATTCATTGATTGATGGTTGAATTATTGATTGATCGATATTTGATTGATTTATGATTTATTGATTGATAACGGATTTCCGATTGATTTACTATCAATTGATAGTAATACCAAATTTTCCCTTATTACATAATATACTCTTATCAGGAGATTTTTTGGTAATTATCGTGCTATGAGACAAAAGCACAGAAAGACAGACATATATTCAGACAGACAGACGTGTTCGTAGAAAATTTTTTCTAACTGAAGAGGTCTTGTGCAATTTTTAATGACTAACAATTTTGGCTTTTTCCCTATTCACTGTACCTAGCGTTGTTGGGTGAAGAAATTGAGTTTTGAATTGCCTCAATTTTATTCTTATGTCTGAGACCATGGGTTTGGTAGAAGGAGACTGACATACTGACATACATGTTCATTTTCTGAATGAGGAGGACTCAAAACATCGAGGATAGACAAAAACTT
>WSXT02187915.1:0-20218 GCA_011762715.2 Neuroterus valhalla | reverse complement strand
CTCAAAACGTGGAGATTTCATCAAATCCGCGAAAGTCAATTTTCACATAAAACCAATACCTTCTCATTGAGAATGAGAATGTAAAAAAATCATATTTGTCATTAGATAACCTGAAAGAATCTTTAGAGCTGGCTGATTATCGTCAAGGTTCAACTTTACATTTTTTTAACAATTTTCAAAATTTTAGAATGAAGATGACGGAATTTATAGACAGAATACAAAGATACAGTTCGTTCATCAAAATAATTTTTATTAGGTGGAAATTCATCATTACCAGTTGAAACATTTTTTTTTCTTTTTTTTTCAAGATTGCAAGAAGGAAAGAAAAAGAGGGTGTGAGGAAGAGAAAAAGAAAAGAACAAATCAAGCAAGAAAGGATGGGAGGGGAAGAGGAAGAAAGAGAGAAAGGAGGGAAAAACGAGGAAGAGAGAAAAACGGAAAGAAAGAAAGAAAGGAGGAAAAGAAGGGAGGGGATAAAGAAGAAAGGGAGGGGAAAAGAGAGAGAGAGTGACAGTGGGGGAGGGGGAAAAAAGGAAAGATGAAAGGGAAGCATGAAAGAACATTAGAAAGAAAGGAGAAAAAAGAACATAGAGTATAGAAGGATATCCATGTATTTTGTTAAAAATTCTTCTCTGTTCGAAAAATCAATTTTCTCGTTCACTATTTGCCTATATATTTATGTATCTTCTTTCCACGAAAATTTGTATTTTCTTGATAAAAATGTTCATTGTGTATGAAAATTCATCTTCCTGGTTGAATCTTTATCTTTTTGATTGGAAATTCAACTTATCCCTGAAGAATTCATCGAGTTTGTAGAGAATTCATTTTATGAGGCAGAAATTGATATTTTGTACTTGAAAATTGAACTGTTTTGTTTGCAGTTGACGTATCTTCTTCGAAATTCGTATTTTCTTATCAAAAATCGTGTTTTTCATCCAAAAATTATCTTCTTAGTGAAAAACGTATCCGTTCAGTTAGAAATTAAACCATTTCTTTCAAATCTACGTATTTTTTCAAAAGCTACTTGCATCAAGTAAAAATTTGTTTACCTGAAAATTTCTTCTATTTTAGTTGTAAATTGGATCATTTAGTTACAAATCAGTGGATTTTTTCCAAAAATTGTTTTTTTCATGTTGGACATTGTTCTTCTTGGTTTAGAATTCATCTTCTGATCAAAAATTGATCATTTCAGTTGAAAATTCAAGTACTCCGTCAAATATTCATGCAATCCGTTTTGAATGAAATATGAAGTGTAAATGTGAAAATGGTTCTCTTTATGTGCCATTAAGCTATAATCCCTCACGAGGTACGCGCAACTCTTGAAGAGTCATAAATGATTGAGTAAAATACACAGGAGAACACACCCGATCATCATCAAGTATTATTGAGTATAACAATAATGATTGTATAGTTTTAAAAATGTTTTTAAAATAAAACACATCCAGGGAATATTATGGAAGACTTGGAGTAAATTTAAGGTAGACTGTGCATAAAGAACATTCTCAAAGCGTATCAGGTTAAATTTTATAACATTATCAAAAAAATTGTATCACTTTGCGACTTTTTTAATTTTCGAAAAATCAATTTATCAATAAATCAAATCTAACAACCATTAAAATAAATTACCAAATACCTTTAGGTGGCATTTTTTCATTTTTCGCAAAAACAATTTTCAAAACAAATAGATCGTTGATAATTTTCAATAATTGATGCAAAAAAGTAATTTACTTTGCTTCTATAGCAAATAAACAATTTGGAAATAAGATGTGTGAATTAAAAAAAGAAATTATTTGAAGTCGAAAAATAATTGTTTATAGATGATAACGCTCGTTCGCCCTCAGCCGTATACAGAAGCGCTGCTCCATCTATAGATTCCAACTTCGTGTGATCAATAATTAGGAAACCAAAGGTCTGACACGAAAACTGAGATAACCATTGGAATTGTCTCTCGATATCTCCCTATGCGATTTTTCAGTTTTTTTAAGAGTCTTCCTTTTTAATACATAAATTGTTTAAAATTTCAAATAATTTATTTGAACAGAGTGATTTACATTACATATATAACAAAGAGCTATTCGGAAATAAAATGTGTGGAATGAAAAATAAATTGTTTTGAGTCAAAAAATCATTGTTCATACATAATAACGCTCGTCCGACTTCAGCCGTATACTGTAGCGCTGTTCCTGCTTTGAATTCCAATTTTGTATAATCAATAATTAAAAAATTAACAGTCCGATACGAAAAATAAAAAAACCATTGGAATCGTCTCTCGATATCTCCCTGTAAGATTTTTTACTTTTTTTGAAAGTTTTTTTTCGAATGGATGAATTGTTTATAATTTTCAATAATCAATTTAAACAAAGTAATTCACTCTACTTATGTAGCAAATAAACTATTCGGAAATAGGATGTGTGAACTACAGAAATAAATTTTTTTAATCAAAAAATAATTGTTGAAAATTATAAACAATCTTTTTGTAGAAAAAGAGCTTTTTTTAACAACGTGAGAATCGATTAAAGAGATATTAGGTAGATGATTCCAATAGTTGTCCTAGTTTCCGTGTCGGACTGTTAGTTAACTAAATTATAGATCACACAAAATTGGAATCTATAGCAGGAACATCGCTACAGTATACAGTTAAAGGAGGACGAGCGTTAATATGTTCAAACGATCATTTCCCGCCTAAAAAAAAATTGTTTTTGTAGTTCACACATCTTATCTCTAAATGGTTTATTTTGTATAGAATTGAAGTAGATAACTTTTTTTAAATGATTTATTAAAGATTATAAGCAATTTGTTTAAAAAAGCCTTGTTTGAAAAAGCCTTGTTTAAACAACTAGACAGTCGTGGAGGGAGATATTAGGTAGACGATTTTATTGCTTATCTTCGTTTTTGTGCTGGTCTGTTATTTCCGTAATTATTGATCATACAGAATTGAAGACTGTATGAGGAACAGCGCTACAGTATACAGTAGATGTCCAACCAGCGTTATGATTGTTTGAATAATTATTTTTCGACTCCAAAAAATGCATTCATGTAGTTCACACATCTTGTTTCCAAATGGTCCATTTGCTATGAAAGTAAAGTTAATTACTTTGTTTCGATAAATTATTGAAAATTATGAACAATTTATTCGTTTAGAATTCCTCTCTCAGGATACTTAGAAATCAAGCAAGGAAATATTGTGGAGACGATCCCGAAAATTTTCTTAGCTTCCGTGGTGGACTGTTCGTTTCTTGAATATTGATCACACAAAATTGGAAACTATAGAAGAGATAGCACTATATTATGTTTAAACGGGGGAGGCTATAGAGGAATACCAGGAGCAGTTAGGAGAAGTGAGTTTCGAAGGGGAGTTGGTAGAAGAGATATGGGAAGATCTGAAAGCAAAGGTTAAAACGTGTTTGCAAGAGAAAAGATTTAGAGAGAAGGAAAAAGGGATGGTGAAACCGTGGCGAGATAGATAATGCAGAAAAATGGAGAGAAGGGTTAAAAAGAAGTATAGAAAATGGAATGAGGGTACCGCGAAGAGAGAAGAGTACGTAAAAATGAGGAAGGAGCTTGGGATGATGTGTAAAAGGAAAGAGCAAGGAAAAAGAGATAAGGGAAGTAGGCGAACGAGGGATGAAGCAGGGATGGAGTTGAATGATGAGGAGATAAAGGTGCAGATGAGGAAGGTAATAAGGTCGGAGGCAGCAGGCTTGGACGAGGTGCAGAATGAAGCACGGATATTTGGTACAACAGCAGTTAGATACAGACTGTAAGAGGTAGTGAAGAAGGTTTGGAGAGGTGAGGGATTCCCAAAAGAGTAGAGAAAGGGGTTGATAGTGCCACTGTATAAAAGAAGGGGACAGGGACAAGCAGGGAAATCATAGAGGAATCACATTGATGAATACAACGTACAAGCTATACGCGATGGTACTGGCGGAGAGGCTACAAAATGATGTCGAGGGGAAAGGTATATTACCGGAGACACAGGCGGGATTCAGAGCGGGAAGGAGCACTATCGACAATATTTATATTTCGCAGCACGTGGTGGACAGGAAAATAGCAAAATAGGGGTACGTTTTTCGTAGATCTCAAAGGAGCGTTCCCTTCAGTTGATAGAGGAAGATTGTAGGACGCAATGGAGGAGAGGAAAGTTGAGAAAGATCTGATTGAGAGTGTAAGAGAGGTGTATAAAGAGATCCCCTATCCATCCAGAAGGATGGGTAGGGGGTTGAGGGAGGGGTGCTTGCTTAGCCCAACGCTTTTCGCGACCTTAATCGCTGACATGGAGAGGAAGCTAGAGGGAGGAATGATGGAGGGAGTCAGGGTGGAAAGGGTTAGAATTTGGTCACACGAATATGCAGATGACATAGTTTTGTTGGCAAAAAGCAAGGAGGCCTTGAAGGAGATGATGAAGAGGTTGAGAAGATACTTGGATAGGAGTCGGCTAGAGTTGAACGCGGAGAAGTGCAAGGTTATGGTGTTCAGGAGACGGGCTGGAAGGGATAAGGGACGTGATTGGAAGAAGAAGGGGGAAACTGTGCAGGAGGTTGAAGAGTTTATGCATCTGGACTTCCTATTCAGAAGGAATGCGGCAGTGAATTGTCGTACAAAAGAGAAAGTGAGGAAGGACAATGTTGTAATGAGACAGGTGTGGGGATGGGGAAAAAGGTTGTTAACAGATGACTTCGGAAGGAGGATGAAGCTGTTCGACTTGCTTGTGATGAGTGTGCTACTTCATGGAGTAGAGGTGTAGGGGTAGAAGGAAAGTGAGGAGGTTAATAGGGTACAGGAGAAGTACATAAAATAGACACTGGGGTTGGACAGAAGCACACCTAGTAATATTGTTAGGCGGGAGACGGGGAGAACGAGTTTAGGGATCCTGACAGGTAGCCGAGCGTGTAAGTATGAGGAAAAATTCTTAGAAGAGAGGAGAAGTAGGCTAGTGGGGAAGTGTTGGTGGAAGAAGGAGAACAGGAGAGGAGATGGTAAGAGATGGTAGGTATGATGAGTAATATGGGTAATTAGGCCAACAGAGAGAGCGCGATATTTTTGTGAGAAAGGGAGGAAAGAAAGCCAGGAGATAATAGCAAGAATGCGATGTGGAAGCATGGAGGGCACTAATAGGTTTTGGCTCCCAGAGGAGAAGAGAATGTGCGAGTTGTTTAGAAAAGGGTATGCACAGGTGGAGCACTGGGTGGAAGAATGTAAGGAGGTGGAGAGGAGTGGAATAAGCATGGAGGTAATTCTGCATGAAAGAGGGGAGAAAAGGGCAATTGCATGGACAAAGAGGGTGTTGGGCAGGATGCAGGAAAAGAGAAGGAAGGAGGGATGGAGATAGGTGTGTAAGAAGGAGAAGAAGTAAGTGCAAGGAAGATGTAAATAATGTAACTAGTGGATAAGGAATAGCAAGTAAGGCATAGAAGGTAAGAAATTGCTAGGAACCGCGGAGGCAAAGTTTGGCGAAGCGGGGCTGGCGAAATGTAGAAAAATGCATGCGAAGCGAAGCGAGGAAGGCAAGGCAATGATGGCAGGAGAGCGAGCGGTTATAGGAATGAGGTATGGATGGATGATATTGTATAAAGTGTGGGCGGATGTTAGAATTAGGTATTTTGATGTTATTAATTTTGTAGAACATGGTGGTGTAAGCAAGTAAATTTCTCAAGGCCAGCAGGCTGAAGAATAAACATTTATCTATCTATCTTAATTATCTTTAAACAATTATTTTTTGACTCAAAAAAATTTATTTATGTAGTTTACACATATTAATTTCAAATGGTTCCTTTGTTTAATGAGTAAAGATAATTACTCTGTTTGGGTAAATTATTGGAAATTAAAAACAATTTATTTTTTCAAAATCATGGGTTTAAAGAACTAAACGTTCGCGCAGGGACATATTGGAGGGAAGATTACAATGGTAATACTAGTTTTTGTGCCGGTTTATTATTTTCCTAATAATTGATCACAAAAAATTGGAATCCATAGCAGGAACAGCGCTACAATATACAGTTGAAGTTTGATCAGCGTTATTGATGTTTGAACAATTATTCTTCGACTGGAAAAAATTTATTTGTTTAGTTCACACATCTTTCTTACAAATTGTTTATTTGCTATGCAAGTAAAGGTTATTACTTCGTTCAAATACATTTGCAAAATTATTGTAATTATTATTTCTGGATGGGAGTGTTAAAAATCATGCAATGAGGACATAAAAGTGTTTTCAACAGAACTCTTGAAAATGAGAAATTCTCAAATGAGGAAGATTTTAATTCTAAAATGTTTAAAATCAAACAATTTTTCATCCTAAGTTTAAGGATAAGAAATTAACTGATTGGGTTCGAAATTATATCCACCAAATATGAAAATTTCCTAATGGACTTTGACATTGAAACATTTGAAAGATACCTGAAATATAGATTTTGGAACTGAATGATTTTGAATCCGATGTTTGCTGATGTATATTTTTTATTACGAATGGCTCGTCAAATTTGGGATTTTTTTATTTGGAATCAAAATATTGTTTAAACGAGAATTAAATTAGGTACTATTCGAAAATTGAACAGCTTTGCATCAAATCCCTTTTTCTTCGTTTCGAGCCTAAACATTCTTATTAGGAGTTTTACAAATTGGTTCTGAAAAACCTCCTACTTTGATAATTATTATTATTGTTTAACAACCAACCAGAAGGTGAAAAGTTAAGCTTTTTGATAAAGAATTAGACTATTCATACAGAAATTTGACTATTCGATTCGAAATTCAACCGCCTTGTTTGAAGATTCAACTGCTTTTCAGAATTAGTAATGATTTCTTAGAAATTACTACATTTATGAGATTCAACACTATTGTATCGAATTGGACTGTTAAGTCATGAAATAATGCTTATTTCGAAATTGTCTTTCTTGTAGAACATTGATCAATTTATTTTGAAATTCATGGTTGAATTTTGAAATGCGTCTATTTTGTGATGGACCTATTCTTTACTTCCTAACGAACCTTATTTTATCATCAAAGAATAAACTTTTCGACTACTAGTTGGTAAATGATCGTTCAAGAATCAAGATTGCATTTCTCTGTTTTGACATTTTTCTAGAAAACAACTATTCTATTCCTGGTCAAAAATAATGTGTACCAAACCACAATCCAACCATACAATTGAAAACTCAGGTTATAAAGCTTAGCTTTTTGATTGGAAATGTATCTTCTCTGTGAAATGTCTATCTTTGCAAATTGAAAATAAATCAATTTTGTTGACTGTTTGATTATTTTTCTGTGAATTCAACTGCTTTGTCAAAAATGTCAAAAATGCATTCATTTTCCCAGGACTTCAATATTCTTCTTGGGAATTTCACTATTCAATTAAAATAGATTGAAAATCCAACAATCTCATAAAAAACTATTGATTTGCAAATTGAACTAATTTTTTCAGAGGATCTTACTTAAAAAATTCTGCATAAGGAACTGTTTCGTTTTTACATTCTCATTCCGAATGAGAAGGTATTGGTTTTATGTGAAAATTTACTTTCGCGGATTGGATGAAATCTCCACGTTTTGAGACCCCCTGAGTCCAAAGAAATGGTTTTTAATAAGGTGTCTGTCTGTAGTCTGTAGTCTGTGTACTAGATAACTTCCGAAAGGATGATCGGATCGGATTGCCCTTTGGCACACATTTTGAGGGACCGAAAAGACAGGATGAGTTCGTTAACCAGCTGTTCTTGATCAAAAATGAAAGAGGGGTAGCATTTTGAACATTTTTTTGGATTTCTTTTCTAAGATTAAAAAATTCTAAGTAGGGTTTCTTATAGTAGGTAAAAAGTAAAACAATTTATCCTTATGATTTTTTTTGATAAGAAAAAATTGACGGAGTTGTGGCATTTTCAAAATTCAAAAATATAAAAGAAAATAAGAATTTTCAGCCAAGTTACGCAAGATTGAAAAGAAAGTCAGAGAGAAAAATGTTTCTTTTTGGGAGCCCTACAAGATTGTGCATACAACTTTTTGAATTTTCTCAAAAAATCAAAAATATCAATTTGGATGGGACAAAAAATAAGGAAAAGTAATCTGTGAACTTGATAACTATCGAAAGAATGATCATATTTGATCGTGCTTTGGCACCCATTTCGAGGTACCAAAAATACAAGTCAAGTTCGTTAAACAGCTATTTGGGATCAAAAATGAAAGAGGGTGAGCATCTTGGAAAAATTTTTGGATTTTTTTCCAAGGCTCAAAAATTCGAAGTACAGTTCCTTATAGGAGAAAAAAAGTGAATGAAAAATAGAAAGATTCATCTTTTGGTCAAACTATGCAAGGTGCGAAAAAATGTTAAGAACAAAAAATTATTCATTCTAAAAAAACCTATAAGTTTTATATACACCATTTTCTCATAAGATGTGTGGTTTTTGATTAATATCGTGGAAAACTTTAACAAAGTTGAAAAATTCCATTCTTGAGCAAAACTATGCGAGGTATGAAAAAATTGAAACTACACAAATTATTTACCTTCAAAAAATCAACAAATTTACTGTCGATCGCGACAACGCTTCTTAAACAATGTAAAATTCAATTTGCTAGCCAAACTATGTGAGATGTAAATAATAGTGGCGAGTATTGTAATGAGAATGTGTTCCTTAATGCTAGTAGAGCCTTAAGCAAACTGAATATAAAAAAAAATTTCATAAAACATAAGAAAATCAATAATCTTCATAAAAGGAGAGGTTTTTAGCAGTTTTGAAAAATTTGCCAATCTGTGTATGCATTACATGCATTGTAAACTGAATCAAGCACGCATGAAGCGAGCGCGAAGTGCAAGGTGAAAAATATACCGAGCGCGTAGCGCGAGGTTAATACATTATCGAGCGCGAGATGCGAATGACGCGCGCCCTAGGCGCGCTCAAATTTGCCGGCCGCGCGCGAAGCGCGCTATGAGAATGTGCTCGCGCAGCGGGCAGATTTTTTTAGCTGTAAGGAGAACAGTACAATTTGTAAGAAAAAAAAATATCTAAAAAAAGCTCGAATTTTATATCACTTCAGTGAGGTGATCTACTTTTAAGAATCAGCGCAAGAGCAAAAAAAATGCATGTCTTGCTATGTGTGATAGTTTGTTATCTGAGAAAAACAAAAACATTTAAGAAGGACACATGATTCAAAAGTTCGAGGAAACAAATTTTATTATTTCGCACTCTTAAATTTTATTGAATTGAAATTTTCCAAATAGATAGCATATTTTACAGAAAATCCGTAATTAGGTTTATCCCAAAGGATTTTCATCCCAGTTCTATTCGTTTTATGGAAGGAACACTACAATTTCAAAGGATTTGAGGGAACTTCGAGATTTAATGCACGTAGATTATCAGGGTTCTTCGTCAAATCATAGTTGTTCTTGCTGCACATGATACGAACATTGTCCTCAAGATCGTTGCAGTAGGATATAGGAGCTTCTATAACTGGTGGAGTAGCGTTGTGGGTGAACCCTACGAGTTTGAAGATTACAAGGGCTGCAAGGATGCATGTCCAAAAATGGCTTGATCTGGTTGGAATCATAGATTTCATCAGAATTTCGTGTTGCGTTGCGTGGCTCTGCATCGCCTTTTATTGTACAACTTCGATGCGCTAGCATATGGCTGGCGAGGTAGGGATATGCTGACAATAGACGAGGACAATGTCACGATTTTTGATGTTGTGATCGTCGGTTTCACACAGAACTGATACCTTCTCATTATACTTCAAACTGTAAACTGGAAGAAAACATGAAGAATTAAAAGGCAATAATAATTGCTTTATAGTTAAGTCCATAATTATTCACTTTCGAAGGTTTGGCGCCAATGCAACTAACACATGCAAAACGGGCGGAATGAACACTTTCATACGTTCTTGGAGCTGCTGAATCAGGATTCTTGGTCTGTTTGACCTAGCTGAACAATATAAGGGTTTCGTCCTCAAAAATATGCTCGAAAAAAAGGACGCAATACGATCCGAACAGATTAATCCAATCTCAGATTCGACTTGAGTGACACAAAAAACGAATTCCAATTTGGTCTCATCTAATAGTCTCTTTCTAGTTTCCCTGTGTGATTTTAAGACTCCGCTATCATTTTTGATTTTTCTAACTTTTTCGGTTCTTCTAACCCGGTATTCATCACTAGCTACGGACTAAGTCAAGTCCCTAATGTAGACCAATTTCGTCTCGTTACGGCGTTATCGTTACGCAGCTGCAAAGTGTGTGTCGATGATGAAAAAGGTCGCCTCTTGATGTTTGTGAAGAGTAATCAAGTGTTCCTACAGTGTTTTAGTCACATACAACTCGCTACTTGAAGGGATTCCTAACAATGTAAAGGGTATTCAATAAAATCTCCTTTTTATCCGCTGCCAGTACCTAAGTGACTCCCGAATGTTCGAGATCTCCAATGCATCTTACAAACGCAGTCCCTGTTGCCGATATCACAATAGAATGAATAGATTTAAGTTTCACATTCCTTCGAAACATCTCTACTACGAGTCTTAACTCACTAGACTTATAGGTACAACGGAGGAGATACAACGGTTTTTGGTAGAACATAAGTAAGAAATATATTTTCTTCCTATCGATTACAATGCTAATTAAAACTAAGTGTTGACGTGTTATGTGGTTGTGTATGTGTTTGTGTGTGTCGGCTACATTCTTAAGTGTAGGTGTGGTTTGAGAACGTACAGTATACAGTGTCGGTGCGAAGAGTAGTCTTATTGGGCGAAGACCTGGGCGCTGTCCCTACGTCACATCCTGGAAGCAAAGGCTACCCTCCAACGGTCGGTTTCTGGTCAGATGTGGTGGGAGGGGCGCCTGAACCCGGACCCTTTCGGGAGGCAACGCTGCTAGAGATCGCTCTCATTTGGCTGACAGCGGGACGCCGCAGGTAGACCGGTCAGGGGCACCTGACGCCGGCGAACCCTGCACTGGAAGGACGGCCACGGGGGCACTTGTCGACCGACGATCAAGCCGGCTACGGGAAACAGGAACCAGGTAGTGAGCCGCAGGTAGGCCGGTCAGGGGCGCCTGACGCCGGCGTACCCTGCACCCGAAGGACGGCCACGAGGGCACCCGTCGACCGCCGATTTAGCCGGCTACTGAGAACAGGAAGGATCGCACTAGGAGATAGGGAAGGGAGACTGGACACCTGCTAGGAGGGCAGGGCGGCCAGGGGGTTTCCCCGGATGAGAGATCCCTCATGCCACTCGGTTCACCGTACCCGACCACCTGCCGTTTCTGCGTCGCGCAGTCAGGTATTAAGCCTGTGCCTGCATGGCGTGTCAGCGCACTAGGCGGTAGGGCGTAGAAGGGAGCAGCATCGGTGAACCGCTATGCGCGTGGGTCTCCATGCTATGTAACGGTTTGTTACAAATTTATTCAAAACTTGAGGTCGGTAACTAAATTTATACAAGAGGCCAGAGAAAAGGGCGCGCGCCATGATTCAGTATTTACAATTTATTGGGGGTGATAAAACAAATGGAGTGGAAATGGTACAAAAAAGGCAACCTAACTGTTAGAGCGATAAGCCAAGGCTGGCTCATTCGCTCAGCCGACACTCCAGGAATAGGCGATTTATGACCAAATAGTCTGGGGTGCAAAATCCCATCGATTGTTTTTATTTCAAAGCTAAATTTTTTACCAATAGTTCATGAGATCACAAATTTTCAAACTAGAAGCGAATATAAAGGAGCGCACTGAGTTCGAATCACGTGATACAGAAAATGGTGGATGAACTGTACGGCAGCGAAATTAAATGGAGGGCTCATGAGCACATACTGAGTCCTGATTGTCCCACTGGTTGAAAATAAATTAAATATAGGCGCAAAAGCCTTGAAGTCTTGAGTAGACCCAAATGTTTACGAGCGCAAAACTCTATTTCAATTTCTAAAAAAAACCTCACCCTGAAAACGAGGAATTCCCTAAAGTTTAAATTTGCAAGAGAAAAACGTGGTACGGTCCATCCTGTCATGAAGCTGCTGAACGAAAGAGAACTTGGCAGGGAGAGACTCGAGCGCGTCGTCCCTACTCCTCTGGGCGGGCCTCCAGTGGCTCGCGCTGATTGTGTGCTTCCGTAGCGCTGTCGTTGGATTCGTGGGTCCACTCGGCTTGCCTATTCTACTGTCCCCACGTCACTGTTGTGCAGCAACGGCTTCGTAAAGGGAGCCTACAATCAATATAGAAAAATTTCGAGAAAAAAAGGAAAACCGTAAACTACCGCATTGGCAACAAATCACAACAAATCTAAGATGACCAAACCTGATTCTCATCTGATAACAGGGGTCTGAAGTAGTCTGGAATATCTTATCCGGAGCCTTTGCGTCGGAGGCCCCAAAAAGGGTTGTTAGAGCGATTTCTCCCTCAACAGAATTGTTGGTGTGGTCAAGGGTTTTCTCCTAGGCGAATAAGTCATTAACAGAGCTCAAGAAAGTGTCGACGCCGTCCGTGGCTTCGGGGAAATCCAATTAATTCATGACAGATTCCGGGACATTCGGAGACAGCAGACGGACAGGCTGGAACCAGTTTTAAGCCAGAATCTCGATTCTTAGTTGGAGAAAGCAGCAAATAGATTCTAGTTCTCTAGGGATCTCTTGAGTTCCAGATATCCCTTGATGTCCCTCGTTGAATGTAGTGGAAGCAAGGTCGCAAACAGATAATACAAAACAAAACGGAGGAGCCTTCAAATCTCTAAAATTACCCTTGCAAATGCCTTTGGAGTATCGCGCCATGTGCCAGAACAGGATTTTCGCATTACGATGTCAAATCCATTGGCTCCAATCTGATATTCCGCCTGGATAGTTGCATCTCAGTATGGGGCATATTCTTCGTTTTGTAGAAGGGAAACGGTAACTTTTCTTCGGGGAGGCATACAGTCTGTGAAGGGCCTAGTATAAGCTCAAGTTGATGATATTGAATGCTTTTTAATCGCTCTTCTTTAGTGAAACATCGGATGCCTCTTTGTACTTCAGTGTTCGGCTCAAAGGATGTACTACTTTACAAACCCAGAATGCACCAAAGGGACCTTCTTGAGACATACCTGTCGTGATGCTATCAATCTCCTTGTCCTTGGTGGCTGATGATCGAAATACCTGATTCGTATTCTACAAAGCAATATCGCTCGACCTAGGAAGCCGATGATACGTGATCATATCTCGTGAACTTTGAGAACTTAAAGCAGGTGGTCATGCGGTACCAGAAGAAAACACCTGCTTGTGGTCAATGCAAACCATGTGCAGGCTCTTCTAAGTTTTCTTGCTTGCGTCTTGACCACAACGTCCATGTGACCAAATCTTTACACCTCTGTGAATTCTTCAGATACTTCGTTTTTTTTTCTCGAGATGTTATTCTTGTCAGAGGGAGAATGAACCTCATATGCAATTACAGCATCAAGGCACTTATAAATCGTTGGTAGACGTGCTATTGATTTAAATTCAGATCGATTTTCAATACCTTGTGTTCGGAGCCTTATTTATGTTGTTCCTTGCAGGATAAAGCTTGGCATTAGATATTTGTATTTAATGATCTATCGAAAACACCTCGCTTGTACAGAGTGCACTCTCGTTATGTACTTTTACCACAAACTGTGCATTATGTTTGGACCTCGAGCTCCCGTTACGTGATCTTTTCAAAACCGCTGAAACGTTTTAATCCGTAATGCTTGTTTTTTCTATCACAGGATCAAAATTTGTCTTCTCCATCTCTGGTTGAAACTACGCAGCGTCCAAAATTCTCCCCTTAGTGTTTTTCTGAACCAGTAGTCAGTCATGTCTTCCAATTGACGAATATCGATGTTAAGCTACATGTTCTGCTCTTCATTAGGCCCACCATGATCCTTATTTTCCAACGGTAGACGATAAGAGTAACATGGTCTATTAGTATTCTTATTCCATTTTCTTCCTCGTATGAGTTAAATTGATCCAATTTGCTTTTCACTTTGCGGAAATTAGTAGCCAGCCTGGCTTTCCATGGTGGATCTTGTTCCTTTCTTTAAGCGAATGCCGTATTCGTGCGCCTAAATCTAAGTTTTGTCGTTCCAGAGACTGCTACAGCCGCTACATTTACAAATATTCGCACTTGTTACGCAGCTCATTCTGAATTCAATTTCGAAGGTTCAACCTCTTTGTTGAGATGTCCTATAAGTCCATGCGGAACTTCCGTGATAAAAATCTTTGACATAGAATGTTGGTTCTTCTTTATCGTTGTTCGTTCTACATTCCCAAACTATCGTGAAGCTCGACCAAAATTCTTTATAAGGTCCTGCATTTTTTCTTGGATATTACTGTCCGCACCTACGGGAACGTGGATGTTTGTGAATGGTTCTGGTGGACCTGGTACTTGCACTCCGTTATCGGTGGTGCATATGCCTTCAGTACCAATCATCTCTTCATTGTTCACACCTCATATGAGGATTCGATTATTAGAAGGCTCTTGTTCTGCCCCCATTTCTATGTTGGCTATTTTGAACGCGAGAAGCAATGCCACGAAAGATATTGAGCGTTATAGATCTGATAGATTCAATACCGTACTTTTGAACTCCATCGCTTGGTTCTCGGGGATCTTTAACAGTGCTCTCTGGATGTGGGTATACTTTACTGCGAATTCTGTCCTGCAAATGTGTCCCTTCCCGCGTTTGGTTCCAAGAGGGCGCGCGTCATTCGAATCTCGCGGTTCGTGCTCGATGATGTATTTACCTCGTACTACGCACTTGATATATTTTTACCTCGCGCTTCGCGCTCGTCTAATTCCATGCCTACTTCAGTTCACAGTGTAATGCCTCAAGGAAGGCATTCTCATTACAATACTTGCCAGCAATATTTGCACCTTGCATAGTTTGGCTAGCGAATTGAACTTTTCATTGTTTAAAAAGCGTTATCAGGATTGAAATGAAAAATATACGTCTTATCGATCATGTGAAACTTTGAGACCTCTCAAAAATGGACAATTTTTCTATGTTATATTTCTTCTTGTCTCTAATTGTTCAGCTGGAAAACGGTACTCTTTTATTTTTGTAAACGCGTTATCGTGATTGTTTAAGGAATAACGCAACTGCCTGGGGCAGCGAGGGAAGGACGCTACGTGAATGCTCAACATCAGAAAAGAGAGAAGATGGGTTGGTAGCTATTTCGACTACCGACGTTTCTTCTCGGATTAGCACATGAGCAACTCGTTAGTGTGGCTGACCACGAGCGAATCCTGCCACAGACGCCTTGGTTGAGCACGTCGTGCGGCCTCCCATCCGCCTGCTAGCCAAGTCGACCACTGCTCGACTCGGTCGATCGGAGCACACGGTGCTCCAACGGACCCGATCCGGGCGGTCGACCAAGAATAGCCAAATAATGCTGTGTAACGAATAAAATAGAAGTGTACGACCTGTCCAATGCTGATCCGTCTGCCTGCAGGGGCAGTCTAAGATGGAGAGACGACCACCGTCCAATCGCAGGATGCAACGAGGAAACACTAGTCCACGAAAGGGTTCAGGAGCAAGTGACCCCAGGAGGGACGCGAGCATCAGCCCTGGGTTGGAGTGGCCCTCCACTGCGCTGGCTGATACAAGAAGAATCCAAAACTGAAGGGGACCTGTGTAGTACACAAAACACCGTAAAACAACAGCCACAAATTGAATCCGACCTCGACTCCGATGGAAGCCAGCAGCAGTTCATAATTTATAAACAGTGGTTAAAACAAAAACTATTCGTCTGGTCGAAAAATAGTCAACAGTAAATTCGTAGATTACTTCAAGGTGGACAATTTTAATTTCCCTTTTTTTTCGTTTCTTGCATAGTTTTGCATTGGCCAAAAGTGACTGGTTAACGAACCCGTCGTTTCTTTTCCGGCCTTAAAAAAGTATGCCGAAACGCAATCCAATATGATTATTCTTTCGAAAGTTGTCGAGTTCACAGATTACAGACTACAGACAGACAGAGAGATAGATATATAGACATACAGACACCTTCATAAAAACTGTTTTTTCCTGACACAGAGGTTCTCGAAACGTGGAGATTCCATTAAATCCGCTAAAGTCATTTCCCGTCCAAAACCAATACCTTCTCATTTAGAATGAGAATGTGAAAATCAGGAAAGTTCAGAAAATTCTGTATAGATGAAATTCTGAATTATTTTTTTCAGAAAACGTCAAGAATCGGATAAGTCTATGTTTGAAAAATATGGAATAAAATTGTTTTCAATTTGAGAAACGCTACAATTGAATAATTTCAGATAGAATTTGATAATGAGATTTGATAATTTAATGATTCGAGGATGAGACATTATGCAAGAATCATCCAACTCAAACTAATGATTTCGTAATTATATCTATCAAATATAAAAAATAATCTTACTGTGTTGGTCATTGAAACATTTCAAAGATGAAGATACAGATACCTTAACTTGGATGAAGTCCAAGACTAGAAACATTTGAAGAGAGAGAGAGGGAAAGGAATAAAAACGAATAAAAACGTCGAGCATACAGAGAGGCCTGTATGAGGATGCTGTGATTGGGGCACCCTTACCCTTATCCAGCAGAATAAGCTTTTGCTGTTTCCACCTCACACCTCGGAAAAACCAACTTTGATTTTTGGGCTGCAACCCTGAACAATAAAAACATCCCCTTGTATCTCGCAGATCTGACTTCGACGAAAAATAATTTATTTACCAGACCTTTGAACGCCAGTTCTCTCAAATATTCTTTGGCTCCTCAGATTACCAACTTTGATTTTTGGGATGCAACCCTCAACACCGAAAACACCCCCTTTTATCTCGAAGATCTAACTTTGAAGAAAAATGATTATTTATCAGATGTTTGAACGCCAATCCATTCAATTATTTTTGGAATGCTCAAAAATACCTACTTTTATTTTCGGGCTGCAACCCTCAATGCTAGAAACACCCTCTTGTATCCCGCAGAACTGACTTTGACGAAAAATTTTTATTTACCAGATCTTTGAACGCCAGTTCTTCCAATTATTCTTGAGCTCCTCGGAAATATCAACTTTGATTTTTGGGCTGCACCTGTTAACGCTAAAAACATCCTCTTATATCTCACAGATTTAACTTTGACAAAAAATAATCATTTACCAGATCTTTGAACGCTAATCCGTTCAATTATCTTTGGGCTCCTCGAAATCACCCTTCTTGATTTTTGGGCTTTAACCCTTAACGCAGAAAACACCCCCTTGTATCACGTAGATCTGACTTTTACAAAAAATAATTATTCATCAGATCTTTTAGCGCCAATCCATCCAATTATTTTTGGGATCCCCAAAAATACCCACTCTGATTTTTGGGCTGCTACCGAGGGGTACATAACTCTTGCAATCGGTGTTCACGCGTTGGTGCAATCACCTTGCAATCACTTGACATCATCGTGCAATCACTTGTGATCACTCACAATCACTTGCAATCACTCTCAATCACATGCAGTCAGTTGCGATCACCTGCAGTCACTCTGCAATCATCTTAATTCACCCTGCAATCAAGTGAAATCAAGTGCGATCACTCTGCAATCACGCCTTGACTTGGATATTATTTTTAATTTTTTAAATTCTATTAAACTAAATATTAAAATCCATAATCAAAGTATAATACGTTTGTGAATGACAAGTAAAGAGAATTGATAAGAGGAGTGATCAAAAGGGTCATAACAGGACCCAAACAACGCCTACCTCTATCAAAGCCAAGAGTTAAACGGGGTGCAAAGTCCTAATTTGATAGATCGACGATTATCGTTGAGTGTTAAATTTTATTAAATACGTGTTCTATTTAATTCAATAATTTTAATGTATAATAACATCACCTCAATATGCTATCGAATAAATTTTCTGAGATATTTACCTTGGAACAAGTATTAGTTTATCGAATTCCAACCATTCCTACATAGTAAATATATATTATTCAAGACTAATAAGCTATCATCGATTTCATAGAGTAGATTTTTTAAGAGACTATTGATTATTTGAGGCTCCAGAAAAACTCGATCATTGTTTTTGAAATTGTTATTTTTGAAAACCTGATTGACTTATTATAACTCGAAGTTGTTTGATAACTTAAATTCTGAATTTCGGGAATGAAATCTACAAATGATCTATTTTATTTTGAAAATCAAAGGATTTCTTCTGCGAAATAAAAAGAAATGTGTACTTTTTAAAACTCTCACAGGATAAAATTGAAATTTGCAATCATGTCAGCAGCTTTCGCTGTTACTTACTGTTTTCAGATAAGAATTTTAGTATAGAATCGTGAATTTTCGAGGACTCAAAAACTTTTAAGAAATTTAGGTAAATATTTTTGGTATTATTAATTTTTTTCCTCACCGGAAATCAGTTTCATAAATTCAGAATTGTTTCGGTAATACGTGGCATTTGAAAAAGTTAGATTCGAAGAAATAGTTAAATTTTTAACATTTGTTGATTATTCTAGTGTGTTTAACCTGGAATCAGGCTATTTTATAGAAAAATCATAAGAACTAAATCCAATCATTTAGGTTCAAAATAATAAATATTTGAAGCTTCCAAAATTTCGAATTATGTTATTGTTTTTTATTCGAAATTTCAATTTTTTCCATGATTGGTTCAAATCATCTCAAGTCACATTCTTTGACAATCTTAGGTTGTAATAGTGTTTTTCTTCGAAAAAAATGGAACTTCTGTTACATATTTAGCATTCAATTTCCAACAGTTGAAAGTTAAACCTTCAGAAGTTCAACTCTTGAAAAATGATGCGAATTGAGATTCCATTTTGAACAGTTGAAATCTCAAGAGAAAAAATCAATTTATATTGAAAACAATTGTCAAAAATGTATTATTATCATAATTTTACCTGAAAATTTGTTGGATTAACATATTAATCCATTAGAAAGAAAAGATTGAAAAAAGTCGATTTTTGCGAAAATAATATAATAATAATTGGAAATTGGTTGACAGATATGTAACGATTGTAGATATGAACCATTTATGTCATACGATTCCAGCGATCTTGCGGTATGGATAAAGCCTCAAGCCAACTCGACGCTCCGAGTTTTATCAACATTCTGGCTCTACTATCAGTACATTTAAAACTAAGCTCCACCACTTTATCGTAAACGAACATTTTAATTCGACTTAAATTTATTTGAAAAAGCTTCGAATTGAATTCAAATTACATTTAGTTCACTTGCAATCACTTGCAATTACTTGCATTTACTTGCGATCACTTGCATTCACTTGCGATCACTTGAAATTACTTGCAATTACTTGCAATCACATGCAATCACTTGTAATCACTTGCAATCACTTGCAATCACTTTCAATCACTTGCATTCACTTGCAATCACTTGCAATTACTTGCATTTACTTGCAATCACTTGCATTCACTTGCAATCTTTTGCAATTACTTGCAATTACTTGCAATCACTTGCAATCACTCGCAGTCACTTGCAATCACTTGCAGTCACTTGTAATCACTTGCATTCACTTGCAATCACTTTCAATCACTTGCATTCACTTGCAATCACTTGCAGTCATGCAATTGGTGTACAACAGAATTGGGAGTTTTGTACCCCTCGGCCGCACCCCTCAACGCTGAAAACACCCCCTTGTATCTCACAAATCTAACTTTGACAAAAAATAATTATTTACCAGATCTTTGAACGCCTATCCATTCAATTATTTCTGGGTTCCTCAAAATTACCCTTCTTGATTTCTGGGCTCTAACTCTTAACGCAGAAAACACCCTCTTGTATCACGTAGATCTGACTTTTACGAAAAATAATTATTTACCAGATCTTTGAACGCTAATCCATTCAATTATTTTCGGGCTCCTGGAAAATACCCACTTTGATTTTTGAGCTGCAAACCTTGACGTTGAAAACGACCCCTTGTATCGCGCATATCTGACTTTGACGAAAATCAAACAGTTCGAGAGAACTATCTTGTCGGGTAATACAGGACAACACAGTTCGCCTCACTGTTTCTTTCCCGAAATATTAGGATTCGCGCAAGGGAGTTCTTGCGTTGCCCAATCCTCGCACTAGTTTCGAACATCTATCGAATGAGCGTTAAGCATTGTCAGTGGTTGCGCGAGAAATTTACGATTTCGAGTGAAATCGTGTACGAGTTCTATTTTCAAACTGAAATTTGTGCGTCGTAAGGACTTGCCCATAGATGGAGCCAGCAGTGTGCTCACTGTAGGGATCGTAAGATATTGGTAGACTGGATAGGGACTCGCGGCACACTGGATAGGCCGTGCGAACTAGCAGTG
>WSXT02187905.1:0-20221 GCA_011762715.2 Neuroterus valhalla | reverse complement strand
GTTATGAATAGAATATTAATAAGGTACATAAATATCATGTATTTCAATTGCTCTGCTCCAAGTTTCCAACTAAAACGGAAGGACCTTCAACTTAAATGGTTGGATTTTCAAAAAAATAAATGCATCCTTACTCAAAAAGATAAATTGTGAACCAAAATTTGAAGACTAAAACTTTAAATTTTTAAAAATTGATGTTAAACCAAACAAATGGAATGTATAACTACAACTATGGGGACGCCACTGGGCCTTTGTGGTAGGAACACGCGTTGCGGAAACCTGGGGTCAAATACGATAGAAAAAGTTAGTAAAGTGTTTTTTGGAGAGACGATCGTGCTATCAGTAGCAGGATCGAAAGTAAATCTATTAGGGAGAGTGTTATCCAAAGTTCTTCCTAAGAGGAATAAGTGCTACGGCTGAAGGAAAATAGGCGACATTCTTGGCGACATTCTTGGCGACATTCATTTCAAGCAGTGTAGTTCAAATATTCTACTGAAGATGGCTATTCAAGTCAAAACCATCAAGAGAACAGCTGATCTCTCGCCGGTAATAGGTAAAAGAAAACCAGGGAGACCGTCCAAAAAAGAGAAGCTTAGGGAGTCGGAGAGCAAAAGCTCTAAAAGTATGGAGGACTATTTGGCGCAGGGCTCACAGATAAAAGTCCAGATCGAATCACAGTCTGGCGATGAATTTGAGGAAGACAGCAATCAAATGAGAAGTGACGATGGAAGTTCGAACGGGGATCTAGTGACAGAAAATGAAGCTGAGACTGACGAGAGCAATAACGAAGGCCTTAGTGACTCAGAATGCAGTGCTGACAATACAGTTATATTGCGACCGAAGAATGAGGAAGTTCTTTCGACAATGGAGAGCGAGACTCCTTTGGAGAAAATGTTCAAAAAAGTGCTCGACAATTGGTGGGAAAGTAAAGTGAGGCCAGAATTACAGGTAATTAGGGAAAAGGGGAAAAATTGGAGAAATAAAGGCATTGTGCTTGCGATAGAGATGTAAGAGCAGTGAGAAAGGAGGTATCAACGTCAACCTTGTTAAGATTGGGGGAGACTGAACTGGAAGTGGCAGAGGAGATCGTTAATCAAAGGGACGAACTGCATAGCCTACAATTCGAATTTCAGAAGCTGGAGCATAGATTAAGGGAAAACTTTTGCCCAGGAAACAGCCAGCTACCGCAAAAAAAGGAATAAAGTTCCGGCATGGCCAAGGTCGCAGACAGGAAACGTGGAGAAGGAACCAGAAGGCGAAGAGGGACTAGCCAACGGAGGAAAAACAGCATATACAGAGGAGGGGTCAGAAAAGTCGCCAGACAGCCTGAACTATTAAGAACTAGAGTGGGGAATGAAGGAAAGAGAAGCGAGAAAAAAATCACATAATAGTAAAAGGATTCCGCTCAAGAGGCCGAAATTTAAGGAGGGAGATTCAAGAAACGTTATTCGCATATACAGGAGTGTGGATAGTTATTAAACAAATGTCCCCAATCGCTAGTGGAGCGCTAATAAAATTGGATTCTTGGGGATCCGAAAGGGAGCTGATGGAGAACAAACACAATTTGAGAGGCACGGCGATCACAGTTGGAGACGATTTGACTTTTAGAGAAAAAGAAGTCCAATCGTAGATTGCAGATCAAGTCACGGGGGCTGCCAGCGGATTCAAGCTATATGAAATGGAGAATTGCGCAACAAGAAATCATCTGAAACGAGAGCAGGGGTATGCCACGCCAGTCATTGTATCCTATAGACAGTTGGTTCCCAACTTGACTCAGCGGGCAAAATGTAAAACTAAGGCGCTGATTGCATTTCGGCAAATATTGGGTTTGAATTTGTGCAAATGATTCGAAAGTGTCAGCTTATCCAAAAAGGAAATGTCAACACCTGGTGTCAAAAGATAACCTTTGAATTGTTTTTTCGTGTGATCCGTTTAACGTAACATTTTCTGGAAAAGTTCTACAACTCTGCTTTTTTGTTTGGTAAGTTCACTTCGTCCAACTTCGGAATTTTACCAGCAGATTTGTACTTGACAAGTTTAGGTATACACAATATTATAGTGTTAACATAAATATTAAAGTAACAAGAAGAACCAGATATTGTTATAACTAATAAGACCTTTTTTTAGATTGCTCACACAAGAAATTTAATAATTAATTATTACAAAAGCAGATAATTATATTCCTTCAACATCCCAGAAATGTGGATTCACTTTCAAAGATTCATGAAATTCTGATATTCCATTTTCATTCAAACAGGATACTTGGAGGAAAAGCGATCAGCGCCAGAGTTTCCTATTTTTCCCACCGAGTCAAATTGGGAATTATAATCATAATAATCGTGTCATACCCCTGAACGAGAGAGAAGGTAGAGGAGTGCCGCAAAATTTTCGTGGACAACGAAGAAGACACGATTAAAGGTATTATTTGGAAATTGGCTGGAGGTAGAAAATTGAAAGAGGTGTGGGACTTATGTAAAAACTACGATATAATAATAATACTTGAGACGTGGATCGAAAACGAAAGGAAGACAGACTTTAAAAATACGTTAGATACGAATTCCAGTTGGAGTTTCAAATCTGCAGGAAGAGCTAAGAAAAAGGGAAGAGCGAAGGGAGGGCAGATAATAGGAATTAGAAAAAATATTTTTGATAAGATTAATGTTAAGGAGTAGTATGATCTACAAAAAGAAGGGGAAGGCGAGATTGTAATGGGAGATTGGAATGCGAGGATTGGTGGGGATCAGGGTGCGAATGAGATTGGAGAAAACAATGTAGTAAGGAATTTCACTGAAAAGAGGAAGTCAGAAGACAAAATTGTTAACGCAGAAGGCAAAAAATTCCTCAAATTTCGTGATGAGAACGGTTAAGTAATTTTGAACGGAAGAATGAAAGGAGACGAGATAGGAAATTGGACGCGAATCGGGGAGGATGGAGGCTCGGTAATCGACTATATTATGGAACAAGCGGGGGAGGGAGCGGGAGAAATTACGGATCTGAGCATTTCAACTCGAACCGAATCGGATCATTTGCCAATAGCTTTTGAACTGAAGGTAAAAGAACCTCAGAGGAGGAAGGGGGAGAAAAATGAAAGAATAGAGCACCGATTTTTAGAAGATAGACTAGTATGGGACGAAAGCAAGGAAGAAAAATATAGGCTCCTAATGGAAAACTTTTGGGAAAAAATGGATACTAAGGAAGATTTAAGTTTGAAAGACAAATGGGAAAGGATAAATTTTCTCATAAGAAGGGCTGCGAAAGAATGTGGACTGTACAAAAAAGGCGGATCAAGAGGAGGGAAATGAGGTTGGGAAACAAAAAAGAGTTTTGCTGCACTAGACGAATGTGAGCAACAGAAGAAAGTAGTTTGGGTTAAACTGAAAGCATACCTAAAATCTAAGAACGGAACCGAGAAACAGGAACTTAAGGCAGCAAAAAAACTTTTGAAAACGCTTAAAGCGAATAAGGTCAGGGAGAAAATGGAGTCGGAATGGGAAAAAGTCAAAGAAAGTCGGAATATTGGAGATTTTTGGAAAACTATGGGTGAGTTTAGACCATAACGAGAGAAAATAATCAGGGGAAGAAAAATTACGAACAAGGAATGGAAAGAGCACTTCATGAAGCTCCTCGAGGGACAAGAAGTCCGAAAAGACTACGGAACTGGAAAAGAAAGGGTAGAAAAGGGGGCAGTCGGAAAAAATAGCGAGGGCATATCAGTAGAGGGTGAGAAGATTCGGAGTGAAGAAGCAGGAAGTGAGAAAGTCGGTTTAAAGGATGAACATGAGCTAAACAGAGATATAACTTTTGACGAGGTAGTTAGAGAGATTATTAGACTAAAGAAGGGGAAAGCAGCCGGTGAAGACGGAATCACAGTAGAATTTCTAAGAGGGCTGCCAAAAGTATGGGTCGAGAAGGTGCACAGGGTACTAAATGGTTTTTGGAATGAAGGGAAATTGGCAAAAGGATGGGAAAGGGCTAGAATATTTCCCCTGCATAAAGGCGGTGATAGAAAGAAAAGGTCTATATAGGGAAAGCCAAGCAGGATTCAGAGAGAAACGGGCAACAAGAGACCATATATTTGTGCTTAATTCTCTGATTCACAACAAACTAAAACGAGAAGGTGGAAAACTTTACGTGGCCTTTGTAGATTTTAAGAAAGCGTTCGATACAGTTGACAGGAAAATTCTGATTGAGAAATTGCAAAATCTGGGAATTAAAGGTAGAATGCTAAAGATGGTAGAGTCAATCCTCAGTGAGACGATAAATGAAGTAATAACAGGGGAAGGAATTACGGGAAGTTTCAAAACAACCAGAGGGGTAAGGCAAGGATGCCCGTTAAGCCCAACTCTGTACAATATTTTCACAGAAGACCTCGGAAGAGAGTGGGAAAAAAAAACTTAGGAGGAACAGTAATAGATAAAACGAAAATCTTCGGAATAAAATTTGCTCATGATCTAGCAGTGGTGGCCGATACTGCCGAGGGCCTTAGAGGAATGCTAAAAGAACTCGTGAGACATGTAAATAAGAACAAACTGGAAATAAATGTCAACAAAACTAAGGTAATGATATTCAAGAAAGGGGGCAGGGAAAAGGAGGGTGAATCTTGGAAAATCGAAGGGGAAGAGATCGAAATAGTGGATTGCTATAAATATCTAGAATTTTGGTTTTCTACAGGGGGAACTTATACTAAGCACATCCAAAAAATGGTGGAAAAAGCGCGAATAGCTACAAATGCTGCATAGGGTGTTATGTAAAGGGCAAATTTGAACAAACTAGGAAAACGGTTATACCTGATGGATACATTGGTAAAAGCAGACTGTTTATACGGAGTGGAAATTTGGGGGTGGAAGAGGAGAGAAGAAGTAGAGAAACTACAGGGAGGGTTCACCAAGATGGCAATGGGACTCGATAGAAGCACCTCTGGGTATATTTGGAGGTTTGGATCCGGCAGACAAAGCCTAGAAATAGAAACCAGGATCAGAGCAGGGAAGTATCTAGTAGAAATCATGAATATGGAGGAAAATAGGTGGCCAAAAATTTGCCTAACAGAAGAACGACGAGGGATTCCAAACAAGAACCCCTCAAAATGGGGGAAAGAACTCGAAAATGCTTTTAGACAGGTTGGAGATGGGGAATCGTTAAACTGGATATGGAAAGGAATAAGAAAAGAGGAGGTAAAAAATACTCTAGCAGGAGCTTCCAACATCAAAACTGACCAAAAAATACAGACGGATTGGGGAAATTTAGATAGTTCAACATACTGTAAGGGATACAAAAAGTGGAAAAAGAGCGTAGGAAGGGAAGAATACTGGGATAAATCAAATGTAAGCTACTCAGTCAAAGAGCAATGGGCAAGGATCCGCTGTGGAAATGTAGGCAAATCGGGAAACAAGGCATGTGTCGACACTAGTTGCAGACTATGTGGGGAAAATGAAGAAAATCTTATTCACATTTTGAGATTTCCGGGCTTGGAGGGACTAAAAAATCCGAATTTAACAAGGGACTTTGAAAACTGGATCGGGGATAGAAGAGGAATAGATTTAGAAAACTATGTAGCCGAAAGCCTACAGGGATCACCGAGCCCCATCCTCTGCGAATGGACCAGGAATTTTGAAAAGAAGGCTAGAGAGAAAGCAGATTTTGTATTAAGTAATGGTATGAATGGAACGACAGAAATGTAACCTAGTTTTTTAAGCTGGAAATGTAACTAAAGGTGTACAGTATATTGTAAAAGCTTGCAAAAGCGCACAATAGAGAAATAGATCTAATCTAATCTAAAAAAAAAACTAAAACTATGGAATTCTCAAATCAAATTAGTTCAATTTTTCATTTAAAATTAAGAAGAGGGGACTTCTAAATTGTGAAAATTTTTAAAAGTTCACGTTCCATGTTATGTTCTTGTTCATTTTCCATCTTGAGTCAGCTAAAAAAATCTCACAGAGCAACAAATTTGCGGAAGGTTTTCCTTAGAATAGGAAAAATACTTCCTCTCTTCTATAGATATATATTAAAAAAATTTCGAAATCAGACTAAAGGAACGTAACATTCTTCAAATCAAAGATAAAATCTCTCTAATTCATGAAATGAAAGCTGTCATTCCTCGTATTTTTACGGTACATATTTTTACTGTCAATGCGACAATTTGCAGAAGTAAAAATCGCTGATTTAAAGGAAACTAACTTGGAGCAAAAAAAGCGAGCAAAACTTGCTACAACTTGAATTCTTTAAATTCACCAATGTATATATAATTATTTGAATTGAATATATAATCATGTATCTACATAATTGAAATACATGAATGATTATGTACCTTAATATTATTCTATTTATAACTATTTATATATTGTTTACGAATACACTTTTTAATTTTTCATCTTTATAATATTCATCCATTCTATGAATCCTTTTAAATATGATAAAAATTGTTATAAGTATTCGACATATTTTAATAACATAATTAATTTTTATAGATGTCTTTATTTTGTACAGGTTTAAGATAAAGAAGAAAAATAAATCGTTGTCCGAATTCGAACAGAAATTTAGAATTTTGAAAAAAGGTTGAAGTAAGCGTAAATTTTATCAATCATTAAAAATGTCAAAAGTAAAAATAAATTTAACTGAAATCAACTATTTTTATAGTTCACGATATTAACATATGTCGATGCTATGAATTTGATATTTTTGTACAATTATTGTATGTATCCTGTGAGAAGCGTATTCGTATATAGTCATGAAAATAATTGTTTCTTTACTTTTTCGTCGTACCTATTAATATATTGAATATTTGAAATATCATGAAATATCTTTTCAAGTTAGATATATGCAAAAAAACGTGTTCTAATAATTCAAATTAATCAAATTTGAATTTTCCTCATGCTATGGAATAATTATCGGCCTAAAAGTACAGCCAGCGCCGCACGCGTGGTTCAAACTAGAAAAGGAAAGGGCATTCGAGAACCCTGTAATGGAGCCAAATGGAGCCTACCATCACCACAGACTCTGACGTTACAGTTAAAATGTCAACTGAAAAAGATCAATTTTCAACAAAAAAAAAATTAATTTTTTGCCATAAGAGATTTATCATTGAAGAAAGAAAAAAAATCTCAACATATTGTTGAAATTAGAAGTTAGGAATTCAAATTTTTCACAAAATGATCATTAAATAAATCTTCAACCAATAGCAAAAGTATCCTCGATAAAGTAGTTAGGCTTTCAACTGCGTAATTGAATATTTTATTTATAAATGAAGACTTGACGAAAAACGAAGAATTTTATATTTCAACCAAAAAAATTTCAATGTTCAATCAAAAACAGTTATATTCAACTAAAAAGGAAGAGTTTTCAACAAAATAGATGAATCCTCAACTGAAACAGAATTATTGTCAACCAAAGAGTTGCAATTTTGACTGAAAACACAAAGTTCAAGAAGAGAGTTGAAGTTTCAACCGATAAAGATTTTTTAGTCAAGAAGAAAAGAAAACTTGACCCAATTGAAGAATTTTCAGTTTAAAAACCGAATTCTCTACTAATAAGATCAATTCCAACCCAATACTTTATATTCAATAAGAAGATTGCTTTCTGCCGAAGAGGTGAAATCCTCTACCAAGACAGTTAAATTTCCTACAAAAGAGTTAAACTTTTAACCAAAAATAGTTTTTTCAACCAGAGAGACAAATTTCAACCAAATTGTTGACAATACTGTTGAATATTCTGCTATAAAATATCAATTTTTCACCTAGAATGGAATAATTGAATTTTCATTGAACAAAACTAATTTTTACTTTGAAAAAAAAAAATCCGCAAAATTCCAAAATTCTTAACCAAAGGGATAAATCTCTAAACAACAAATTTAATAAACTAGTCTAATTTTCAACCAAGTAGTTGAATTTCCAATAAAAAATGCATCCTCAGCGAGATAAGTAAACGTTGATATTTCAACCAGAAATGGAGAATTTTCAAGAAAAAATTACATCTTAAACCAAAACAGACTAATTACTAACCAAGCAGTTGCATTTTTAACCAGAAAATATCAGATTCCTATCAAAGGAGACGAACCAACAAAAGGATTCAACTTTCAACCAAATAGTAAAAAAGAAAAAAAAAACACATTGTTTGATTTTCGAATGAAAAAGATTCATTTTTATTCAAGCATAGCTTAATTTATGTTCTAGTAGACAAGATAAATAATCACCCGAAAAAAAAACGAAGTATCAACGAAATGGTTCAAATTTCAATTTTCAGCGAAAAATGTGAAAGTTGATACTTGAACTGAAAAAAATTGTATTTCAAATCACAACCAGTTGCAGTTAAATTTTCAAACTAACTAAAAAAGAATAACTTTATTTTCAAAAAGATCTAAATCTTCAAAACATGAAGAATGAATGTCGAACAAAATAATTGAATTTTTTAATAGAAAAAATCAATTCTCATTTGAAAATGGAATAAATGAAGTTTCAGTAAACAAAGTTAATCATTACGAAAAAAACAGGGAATCAAAAGGAAAAACTAAATTTTGAAAGAAAAAGATGAATCTTTAACCATAGAACAAAAATTTCAACAAATTATTTTAACTTCTAACCAAGTGATTGAATTCTAAAATATCAAAACCTGTTACATCCAACCGAAAAGGAAAAGTTTCAAAACAAATAGTTCAATCCTCAACCAAACAGTTGCAATGCAACCAAAAAAGATGGAATTTTTTATCGAAAGTACAAATTTTCAATACATTTAAATTTCCACAGAAAAAATTTTTTCAGTCAAGAAAAAAAGGGGAGAATTTCGAACAAATAATTTCAAGTTCCAACCGAGTAGTTGAATTTCCAATTTGAAAAAATTAGTTCCCAGCAAAATTGATGTTTTGATTTTAATTTATTATTTCAAGTGACAAAACTGTATTTCGAACAAGAGCCAGCAAAATTCAACCAACAATTGTATTTTTAACCAAAAAGATTAATTTTTTACAGAACTCGATGTATTTTTAACAGATATGAATTTTCAATCAAGAAAAATATTCAGTCGAAAACATGAAAAAAAAACTTGACTACATTTTCGAAAAAAAAAATTAATTTTCAAACCAAAAATATTTTTCATAAAAGCAAGAACCAATTCCAACCAAATTGTTGGAAGAATTTTCAGAAGCAGTTGAATTTTCAACCAAGAAAGATTTTGCAATCATATACAAAAATCGCAACCAAATTGTCGACTGAAAAAGTTTATAAAACAACAGAATTTTTAACGAAATTGTTGAATTTTTGAGTCAAAAAGACAAATTTTCTACAAAACAGTTGAAATCTCAAACAAAGATCTAAATCTTCAAATCATAAACAAGGAATTTACAAAGTTAAGTATTTTTCTTCAATTAAGAATTGAAATCAATAAAGTTCCAGCAAGCAAAATTATTTACACAAAAAAGTTAAAAGTATCAACAGGAAATTAAATTTTGAACAAATGAGATGAATCATTTACCAAAGAAAAGGGGAATTTTCAACAAATCAGTTTAACTTTCAACTTAGGAAAATTTCTAAGTGAAAAAAAATCAATTTTTGGAGAAAAATGTAAAAGTTGTTTTTTCACAAACAAAAATTGTATTCAAGACGAACCCTGTTACATTCAACCAAAAAGAAAGAATTTTAAAGCAAACTCTTGAATACCTAATCAAGAAAGATCCGCCATTGATCAAACAGTTGCATTTTTAAACAAAAAATTTTTACCCAGAGACACATTCTCAATGAATTTACATTTTTAAACAAGAAACATTTTTCAGTCAAGTATAAACCAAAAAGGAAGAATTTTTAGGTAAATAGTTAAATCTTCAACCAAAATAGATCAATTATCAAAAAAACAGTTGTATTTCCAACAGAAAAAAGATGAAATTTCTACCCAAAGAAACTAAATTTTAATGAATTCAAATTTCCAAACAAGAATCATCTTTCAGTCAAGATCAAGAAACAATTCAAACAAATTGTTGAATTTACAACAAAACAGCTAAATTTCCAAGCAAAATTTCTGTGAAGCGACAACCAATGCCATCCGAATCCTTCAATTTTTTACCATAATTGTACAATGTTCAACGAAAAAGGATTAATTTTAAACGAAATTGTTATCAGCATAGAAAACTAAAAATTTTCCTTTAGAAAATAAAGTGAATTTCCCACTACATGCCTCGTGGAGAACAAATAAATAATTTCAATGTGAGTACATATATTACTTCATATATTATATATTCGTTCATATTCATTTTCTGCATTCACCTATACATTCAAGTTTGGTCTCTTACAATTCAATTACAAATAATGTTCCACTGAGCTTCTGAAGAGTCGAAAATATTCTCTGTGCCGTAAAACTGGATGAAGTCGCTCACCAATAAAATTTTAGCGGAATGGATTTTGAAATAAATCTTGGTAGCTTCATTTACTAAAACAATCAAAATTTAAATTTTTTTCTACAAAATTTGATACTCAGGGTTGCTACAAAATCCCAATTTTGGAGTTACCTGACTTTTCCCTGACTAATGTTCTAAATCCCATTACGGTTACAAATTTTTAGTTTAAACATTCAAATTTTTATTTAAAATCATAAAATGTGCTTCATTTGAAATTTGAAATCTATGAAACTGGGTGAATTTTAATTTAACATCTTCAAAATTACCCTACATTGTAGAAGTACTTGATTTTCAATGAAAAATATATGAAATTAAATGAAATTCAGTCTCAAATTTATTAAACTGAATAATTTCCAAATCTAAATCTTTAAAATTGAACTATTGGGAAAAAGTGTTTAAAATATTAGATAATTTTCAAATATAATCATTTAATATCATGCTATGAGTCTTCAATTCCCTGACTTTTCCGTAAACAATTTTTCATTTTCCCTGACAGTAGTCCTTCGAGGCATGAAAACAACATTACGCCTGAGAGAATCTAATTGTTAATTCAAATAAATCTCCTTTTTCTAATTTATCTCGAACATGTTAGTTGACAACATCCATAAAGTATATTATAAACTTTGAATTCCAGTTTTTCGAAAATTCTCTAACTCTTTCAGGGTTTCCCTGACTTTGCCTGACCAATTATAAATTCTTGACTTTCTGGGATTTCATGACCTGTAGCGACCCTGACATTTTGTTTTTGAATATATATTTAGAAGTAATCGACTTTAACCTGTTTAACGGTACCTAATAAAAATTCCGCGAATTACATTGAAAAATTCGAAAGAACATTTATGTTACAAAATTGGGAAATAAAGTATCATTTGTTTCTCTGAATAAAGAGAAAAATTACAAACAATTCGGGGCCGAAGATTAACTTATTATTGAATGGCTGAAGCCCAGGGTGGGGTCATCGGTTGTGGATTTTGTAGATAAGACATGACTACTGCCGAAATTGATAACATGAAACTACTGAGGATTTGTTTCGTATCGTCGCTCACCCTGGAATTAGCAAAGCTTATACAGGAGCAAAATAATGCAACCCAGGCACACCATTTGAGACGCATCATTAGGCCACACATGCTGAATATCATTCCAAGGATGTTCATATAATCTGGTGTCATGTCATCTCCTGGTTGAGCTTGACTGCTGGTCACTGCTGGTTTGTAACGAATTTCCTTCTCCGGACGACGGGGATCTGATGAGCTATTCATTCTGAAAATGAAAAAGGGACGGATCTCAGACTTTTAATTAAGAAAGATTTTCCTGTCAAGGAGAAAATATAAATTAACCAAATTGTCGATTTTTCATAAAAGAAAGGCGAATTCTCTAAAAAACAGCTGAGTTTTCAACCAGACTGTTAAATTTTCAATTAAACAGTTTAATTTTTAACAAGAGTTAAATTTTCAACCGAAAAATATTTTAGTCAAGAACAAAAATCTCAACCCAGCTGTGGATTCTTCAAGCCAAAAAGAATATAAAAAGGATGGTAAATTTCTTTCTCTAACGTCTGGGAAAACTAGATTTCAATAATTGAAAGACTATAAAACCTTAAAAATACGACATGTCGTATTTTTAAGGGTTTATAGCCTTTCAATTATTGGAAGCCAAAAAGAAAAATTTTCAAAAAATGGCTGAATTTTCAACGAAACTTCGATTTTTTATTTGAATTCTTAAATTTTTTAACCAAATAGTTGAATTCCTGACCATAGGAAAGGCTTTTAATAATATTGTTGAATTTGGAAAAAGGATAGTCGAATTTTCAGTGAACAAAACTAGTTTTCACAAAAAAAAAAAAAACAAAAAAAAACCCCCAAGTAGTATCGGAATAGTTCAATTATTATCAATCAAATAGATGTATCTTTGAACCAAAAAAATTAATTTTTAATAAAATAGTTCAACTTCCAACTAAATAGTTGATTTTCCATTCTAAAAAAATAATTCTCAGGAAAAAATTAAAGAAGTTGATACTTCATTTTAGAAGAAAGAAGTAAACAAAAATAGATGAATCCTCAACCCACAAAGATCAATTATCTCAACCAAACGGTTGCATTTTTCGAAGAAAAATCATTTTAACAAAATGTTTTATTCGAAACATAAAACCTTTTTTTTCATGGAATAATTGTATTCTCTACCAAAATAATTGGATTTTCAACGAGAGGGTTTCGCTTCAACCAAAAATTATTTTTCCATTCAACCAGAAAAAGAACCAACTAAACTATTGAATTTTTGAGTCAAGAAGAAAAATTCCCTACAAAACAGTTGAATTTCGAACCAAAGAGGATGACTTTCAAATAATATTTTCTAATTTTTAAGAAGAAAAGATAAAAAATCTAACCAACTATGGAATAATTGAATTTTAAGTGAAGAAAATTGACAGCTTAATTTTTGACAGTTTAATTTGCTAACCAAATAAAGAAATGTCTCACAAAATACTACAACTTCCATTCAGAAGAAAGGAATTCGGAACCAAGAATATAATTGTAGCCCCTGAAAGTAAAAAAATTGAACTTTCAAACAAATAATTCGAATTTTCATCAAATAGTAGAATTTTCAACCAAGAAAAATGAATCTTGAACTCAAAATTCTTAACTCGAAATGTAATAATTGACTCTCCAATAAAAATAATTACTTCCAACCGAAGAAGATGAGTTTTTGATTGAATAGTTGAATTTTGAACAGAATAATTAAATTTTCAAGCAAATAGTAGAATCTCTTTTAATGATCGAATTTTCAAATCAAATAGATTAAATATCCAACAAAAATCGTAACATTTTCAACTAAATAGTTCAACTCCTTATAAAAAAGACGAACCCTCCAGGACACGGTTGGATTTTGAACCAATAAAGTTGAATTTTCAACGAAAAAAGCCTAATGTTCCATAAAACAAACAAAGATTAACAAAAAATATTTAAATTTTGTACCAAGTAGTAGAATTTGTATCCATAAGAGATAAATATACGGAACCTAAAATAAAAGAGTAGTCTTATCACTGACAGAATTTTCAACAAAAAAAAAAACAATTTGCATCCAAAAAGACAAATTTTTAACCGAACAGTTGAATTCTCGACCAAAACAGCTTAATTATGTACCAAATGTATCTCATCATTCAACCACTCTAGTTTCAAAATTAAACCAAATAAATATTTAGGAAATTCATGTGATTAAATATAGTGGTCTATTTTTAAAAAAACACCCATTTTTCTATAGTTGCAGGTCTAATTCAGGTATTTCAATCTTATTTTCGGATTCTGATGAGTTTTACCGTATTCTTTTGAACTCATTTGGAAATTTTAGAGAACGTTGGAAATTAACATTTCCTAAAATCAAGCTTATATTTTTTGCCGATTTTTCGTTAAGTTGGCCTTCTATAAGGAAGACATCGAGAAAAGTTTTACAAAATAATCCTTTTGATTTTTTGTAATAGCTTGCATCTTTTGCAAAGAAAAAATTCTCTCTGCCACAGAAAAGGTTAGTCAGCATACAAATTGATAAGATGTCTCCCTTATATTAGCAGAAATTCGTTTAGAATATTGCATACAATGAATATAAATAATATTACAGAAAAGACGGCGTTTTTGTAGAATTTTTCTAGATGTAAAAGCTTTTATCCCAAATTTTTTTCCTCCGTTTTCGAATAATTTTCAAAATTCATGAATTCTGGATACTCTGGAAAAATTGCTTACGGAGATTTAAAATTTTCTAAATTTTTTGTATGCATACATGAATATTTTATAATTTAATAATAAATACAAATAATATATAAAAATAATAAATATAAATATCAATAAATAATTTAATTATAAAAAACAAGAGCTTCATTTTGGAGTCGTAGATTTATATATTTTTTCAATAAATAATATTTATTCATGATTTCATGCAGAAATACGTGATTTTTTAACAAAACCCTATCCAAAATTATGAAGAACATTACCTCCATTTTTCAAATTGTCCGGTTCATTCAGATTTGTTCATAATTATGCGTAGAAATTTGTAATTCTCCAAGATGCAATGTGAAAAACTACATAACTTTTACGAATCATAAATTGTCGATACTTTCCTCAGTTTCTATAGAAACCAATTGAAATTAATAAAAGCTTTAGCTTGAGCTAAGTATTTCTAATGGGATTGCAGCTTTTTTTCTCCATAGAAAATTAAGGCTAAACATAATTGTACGTGGAAATTCGTAATTCTATAAGGAAAACTATGAAAAACTACTAATTCAAAGTATTCGCTATTTTAAGTCGAAATCGTAATTTTGTATAGAAAGTGCTTGAAAACTACTCATACAGATTCTACAAATAAAAAAATGTTCCTTATTTTTTTGTAGGAATCCATAATTTTCAACAAAAATTCATCGAAAATTATGAAACACTACACTTTCACTTTGTATTTATTCTATATTTATTCATACTTGTTCATAATTGAGTACAGAAATTTGTAATTTTCTAAAAACCAATTCCGAGAAACTACTTCTAGTTTTTCCAGACGAATATTTTTATGAATTTGCATATAAAGATGCAATTATTCATAAATCTATGTACAAATTTGTCATTTTTTATAAGGAAAAAAATTAAGATTGCCTCTTCTTTTTATATATTTCCATAAGAAATTATGAAACCTCAAAATTGTTGATTGGAAATCTTGCTTTGTTCATCAAAATTTCCAATTTCCCATGCCAAACTATCAGAAAATCTTCAATTTTTTACAATAATCTGTAAATACGTTTTCATAGAACGTTTTCGTTTGTCGTGAAAATTTTTTACACTGGATTTCATATTTGTTAAACATTATGTAGGGAAATGTTAGTAAATAAGTTTGCGATCAGTAGTTTGTGTTTAAATTTAATTGAGCAGACTGCATTATAAAAATGTGAACAACAAGCTCAAAAAATACAAGTATTCATGCGAATAAACAACATTTAGATAAGGTTTTAACCTTCATAACAAGCGGATTTTCTAGGTTTTCCAGCTCGGTTTATCAAGAATTCGAACCAAATGAAAAATTCTAATTGATTTTTTTCCTGGTTCCTTGGAGAAGTTGATATATTTCATATATAAATTCTATAAATCGCCAGGATCGCAAATATAAATATTTTAAAGGTTACGTACTAGCTCCATAACTCTGAACATTCTTGCGAACTATAAAATATAACAATTCCTGGACTTACTTGTTGCACGAGATGTAGAAATTCGAAAATGTAGAACTTCTTTTTTGTCAGATAACAGCCAATATATTGAGAAAATTATGACCAATTTATGTTTCAAATTTCAGTTTGTCATTTTACGATAACGTCACAGGTGATTAGAAATCATCAGTTATCATATTATATTATATATGGTCCCAATCCTCTAATCCTCGCGTTCTGCGCACGTGTCGCGGCGACATCCTTATTGGATAATAAACGCGCGCTTTTTTTAAATTGTTGGATAAAAACACACAAAGTCGAAATTCGATGAGAGGAACACTTCCTTCATCATAAATACCAATTTCCGATAATTTCTAGTAATTCCTCATATGTAAGTGTGCTTCAAAATTATTATTCGTTGTAACTATTAATTTGCACATTCAATTATTTCAAATAAGCGCGCTATCAACAGCTAATGAGGCTTTGGGTTGACCGCATGCGCAGAGCAAATTGATTAGATTTGAACGATTTGACACGTGATTTTTGAGGTTATGCTTACGAGTTCACGTACTTCACGCGCACGAGGAAGATTTATAAATAAACATTAAAATGTTTATTGATATTCCTTAATAATATTTTTCTAAGATTATTTATATTCATCAAAAAATGGAGGAAAACGATTCAAAAAACGCAATATTGTGCACCACTTGGGTAAAAAGAGGAGTTGCAGCAGCAGTGCCCGATAAGGTTAGGTTCAAAAAAAACATGTTTGAATTGCATGTTTTGAACTATGAAATCGATTTTTTTTTATTTTGAGAATTTTCATGGATAATTTTCTTCTAGGTGCAACTGAGTCCCGAGGAATTAAAAAATATCATACAAAAAACGAAAGAAGAACTCGAGTACGTTTGGTTTTTTTAAACTGTCAACAATTAAATACTTTTGAGTTTAATTAATAAACGAGAAAAAGTAGCATTTGAATTATTTGTTTAATTCCAAGATCTTGTTTTCAGTGATCTTGAGGATGATTCCGAAAATGAAGACAACCCTTCTTCGTCAAAAAGAAAAGAGAAAGATAAGAAAAAAGTTGATAAATCTAAAAAAGAGAAGGATGTTTCGATGGAAGAAGTAGAAGAGGATGTTACAATTAAAGAGGATGGAGACGAGTACAATTTCGATAACTACGATGAGGAATGTGAGCAAACTTATATTATTGAGGGTGTCTAGCAATCTTCAAAACCTGGAATTCTCTTCACATTTTTTTAACCTCGAAAACCTGAAAGTCTTGAATTTTGTACGAGAACTTTGAATCTCAATAATTTTTTTGTTTACAAAAAATTTCTTGTTTTTAAATGCGAATAATAATTAAAATCTTTTAGTCTAACGAAGGTGCAACTCATAGTTAAGAAGAAGGAATCATACTTCTAAAAGATGAAGAAAAATGAGATCAATTCAACTCCTCGATTCTAAAAATATATTAAGGAATTTGATGGCAATTTTTTAGAGTGTAGCAGGATGGAAAACCTGGATTTTAATTATTTGTTATTCTTTGCTCAATAAGAATTCCTTTTATCTAAATACGAGGAATAATTTGAATATTTTGGTCCATTTTGAAAGAAACTTCTCGTTTAGAATGAGGAATCATGCTTTCAAAAATAAAAAAAAGGATCAATGTAACTCGACCTTTTTTAAGAATATGTTACGAGATTCCAAGGCACTTTTCTAGAGTGAGCAGCAACATGAAAAACCTGAGGCTTCTCCTTTTTTGAACCTTGAGTGTTTCATGAGGACTTTTAATTTTAATTCCTTTTTTATTCTTTGCTCGAAAAACATTTCTATCATTGAAGTTCGAAGAGTATTTCAAATCTCCCAGTCTTTTACAGAAAAAAATTATCGTTCAGAAGACTGAATCATCCTCTCGAAAAGTTCCAAAAAAAGTTAAATCAATTCAACGCTCGTTAATCTCAAAACATAATAACAGATTTCAAGGCACTTTTTTAGAATATCTATCAATGTGGGAAACCTGGATTTTTCCTTTTTTCAAGCTTGTGAACCTGGAAACATCCTTAAAGTTTCCATGAGAACCTTGAATTTTAATTTTTTTCTTTGCTTTAAAAACTATATTTTTTGCAATGCGAAGAGTATTTTAAATCTGACTGTTAAAATTGTATCTCTAAATTACGGTATAATTTATATTTCTTGATGATAGATTACGAACAAAAATATCCCGCTTATAGCTTGCGTCTTATTTTAATTGCCTAATCATAAAATTGAAAAATATGCTTTAATTTGAAGTGTGTAATTAAAAATTATATTCATATTAATAATACCTCAAAGTAAATATAAAGGAGCTACATCGGCTTAGATACAATTTTGATCTTGATCGGCAACTGGTTCAATTTTGAAACGGAGTTGTTACCGGTCAGAGAGTTTTAGGAAGTCAGAAAAGTAGAATTCGAAACTGGTCAGGGAATGTTAGAGAGAAACTGAAGTTAGAGTTTTCAGAATCCTTCATGAATCTTGTAACCAAAACTGATCAAAATAAAAAATAAAAAAACATTTTTCTAAAATATAGTCAAGGGATTGTGAATTGAAGATTCTTCAAGTTTTAAGATTCACTATCGATTTACTATTTTTTCCGTATCATGTTATGAAACGGAATGTTTATATTTTAAAATGATGTAATATTTTGAACTTTTTCTCTTTGTAATATGTGATTCAATTTTGAAGATTCGCAATCGGAAAATCTTTCATTTTTTTTAATACTTCAAATTTGAGAATTATCAAATTTTGAAAATTTTAAACTCTGAAGTTAGTTTAAGTCTAAGTTTAGTTTCATTTGCTAATTTTATTTCATTCCAATTCACGAACACTTTGAAATGATGTGGTTTTAACATTTTTATTAATATTATGCATGTTTTTTTGGTATAGATCAATTTTATTTGAAATTTTTTCAATTCTTATGGACTTTTGATTTGAAACCGCTCATTTTCCATGACTCATTCAAATATTAATTTATTTGGCATGTTAGAAACATTCCAAATCAATATGTAAAACCAAAATTGATGCAGTTTTGGATATCCTTCTTTAATAAGTTCAACTTTAAAGATGCGAAATCGAAATTTATTCAAGTTTTGTAGATTTTGAATTGATGAAAAGTACCAATTTTATAGATTTGCATTTCAAGATTCATTAATTTGGAATTCTAATGTGATTTCAATGCTTTTCCAAAAAACCTCTGTTTCGGAGATTCAAAATTGAACTTTATTCAATTTTAAACATTGGCAATTAAAAATTGTTTAATTTTTATTATTTACGATTGAAAATTTGTAAATCTTTTATATTGCGATTCGAAATTCATTATTTGAGATGTTTAGAGTTCAAAATGATGTTACTTTTATACTTGCTTCTTAGAAAAGTTTCATTATAAATAATTTTATTATGTTTGTTCAGTTTTGGAAATTTAGATTTTGAATTGATTAAATTTCGAAAATTAAAAATGGATTTTCATTCATTTTGAAGATTCAACATTTTTTCAATTTCGGAAATTGAAATTTATTCAATTTTGAAAATTGCGATTTGTTCAATTTTATATGATATAATGATATAATATAATAGGTTTTCAGTTTATCATTAATTCATTTCAAGGATATATCGTTGATTTCCAAATTGTATTGTCAGGAATTCAAAATACTGTGGTTCCAAACGTTTTTCTTTTCAAATTTGGAATCTTTTTAGTTTGAAATGATGCAATTTTGAAGATTATAATTTTTTTAATTGGACTTCATAGGTTTGCAGTGGAAGACTCATCAACTTGGAATGTTTCAAGTTTAAAACGATGTAATTTTCCAATTTTTTCGGAATATTCAAAACTTGAAAATTAGACATTGAAAATTATTCAATTTTGAAACGCAAGATTGGAATCCATTCGATTATAGGTTTTGCAGCTCAAAATTCCCTGATTTTAAGATTTATAATTCAAGATTCGTTATCAAGTCCATAATGTGCCTCGTCCAAAATAGCTTTTCGATTTCTGGTAATTGAGATGTTCATGTTGAAACAATTTAAGAATTTTTAATATTTCTTTTTCCATTAAAAATTTCTGTCCGATGAAAGATTGCAATGCCTCATTTTTTACATATACAGCCAACGTTTGAATCTTGATCTTGATCATCAATTTAATTATTCATTCACTTTGTTTTATGTTTACAGCCGGCGATATCCACTGCTTTATTAACAATATAGCTGATTTCGAAGAAGATCCTTTAGTAACAATAAAAGACGATGATGATAATGACTCTGAGAAAGATGATGACGTTATCAAACCTACTGATAATTTGGTTTTAGTCGGTCACATTGAAGGAGATGCTAGCATTCTGGAAATATTTGGTAAATTAAAATATTACAACAATGATTCAGCGAAAGACCAATAATGAAACCAAAACATTTGTTTATCCCCTTTCATTTCAGCATATTATTTTAATTTTCTTGAATCCTTTTTTGTCTCAAAATGTGGACTTCAGAAGTCCACAATAGTATATTGTACAACGAGTGGAGAAAATGGTCGATTATGAATGAGCATTCGTTTGACGCGCAAGCGAAGCGAGCGCGGTAAGAATGCGAGTTCATAATCGACCATTCTCCACGAGTTGTACATACTATTTTGTCCCACA
>WSXT02187884.1:0-20227 GCA_011762715.2 Neuroterus valhalla | reverse complement strand
AAAATTGCACAAATATGTCTAAGGGAGATTAGGAATAGAGAGAAAAGAGGTAATTCAGAAAGTTCAAGGTGAGAGTTAGAGAGACATAAAATGAGGAGAAAACAGGGCATGCAAGAAGGGGAGGAGGGGTGATTGGCAGGAGTTAGGATTGGAGATGATCGTAAGACATGGGGAGGAGAGGTGGAGAAAGGTTATGGAATCAAAATATAATAAGTGATACAAGACGATTAAATGAGTGGGGGAACCAGAGTATCTGAGAAAAATGAAGAAAGAATGTAAGCGGAATATGGTGATCCGATTTAGTATGGGAGAGAGAATTAGAGGATGTAGATACTGGATAGACGAACAGGAGAAACTATGTTGAGTGTGTGGGTATGTCCTGGAAACGTGGGTACACGTATTAGAAGTATGTACAGGAGAGGAGGAGGAAGGCAAAAGTGTGAGTGATTGTGTGAAAGGGATCTTGGATGAAAATGGGCAGGGAATAGCATGGATGAAATGACTATAAGAACTAAGGAAAGCAAGGGAAGGGAAGTAAATAACAGCCATGATGTTGGTAAGAATACCGAAGTAAGATATAAAGTAGAGGCAAGAACAACGAATTGAAATGATGGTAATAGGAAACGGCACCCCTGGAAAAGAAGAATAGAGCGTTAATATAATAATAGGCAGCGATAAATTTAGGCGTTAGAATTTAAGCGGTAGAGTAAGCTTGATTAAGTAAAATAAGGAACATATGTAAATTTTGTACGTTTTTGTGAAATATTGTAAAGGGAACGGAGGCCCTCAAACCCGTAAAAGGGAGAGATTAAATACATACAATGCACTTTGTAACTTTTTCACTTGCGTTCCTGAATTCGTAACGTACAGTTGGTTAAATGAAAAGGATACTTTTATTTTCGCATCCGAAAAGAGGGTCAATATTATTCTGCTATCAGAAATTTTCTTATGATACGGGGTGTTAACAAGGTTAGTCATCTTGTTTTTGGCGATGCGCTTTGGTGTGGTTAAAGATTTTAGAAAAACTGGTAAAGTAATATATCACCACCAAAAAACTCTCTCATTTCAGTGCTGAGTGATTCCTGTGAATTCAGGTTGATTTCGGTTCTTGAGAAACGCGAAGTACAAATTTCCGGTTGTCAGTTCCCTCTTGCTGGAAAAAATGAAACAAAATGAAAAATTTTCGAGAAAATCAAAATAAATAAGATAGATCCCACCGTGCTTCTGTTTGGCCTCAGGTCACGGCGTGCCAGACTAAATTATTGACTTCGAGGGATCGGAGAAAATCTTTGTCCTTCTGAGATTCTTAGATTAAGTTCTCACCTGGCACGAAATTGTTCTGTTTGATTCAAAAGAATTGTGGTCGGTCACAAGCTAAAACGGCAAGATGGTAGACGACTTTTGCTCCTGCACTCTTATTTTATCGTTTTTTTAAATTTTTTTCCGGTAAATTTTCATTCAACAAGATTCCTCTTCACTTTCCCATTCTTAGATTTCTTCTTTTGTGGATTGTAATGTCCATGTGTATAATAAACATCCAATAGGACATAACGCATCCTTGCATAACGCCCTGCCTAATAATAAACCAATCGCTCAGTTGTCCATTTACTCTCACACTTACCTTGCTACCATTATTTATTGCTTGTATTGTATTCAGAAGCCCCCTAGTCACTCCAAATTTTTTTGAGACCTCCCAAAAAAAAGCTCTATTCACCTTGTCGGAAACTTTTCCCAGATCAACAAATGCACAGAAAACCTTCCTGTTTCCTCTTAGGCTTTTGTCCGTGATCTGTCTCAAGCTAAATATCTGATCCGCACATGATCTCCCTGGCAGAAATTCACATTGAACTTCCCAGATCCTTTCCTTTGTTACTCCCATGACTTCATTAATAAGTATTTTAGTAAATATTTTCCTCACAGTACTAAGAAAGCTGTATAACTCTTACAGTCACCTGGATCACCTTTTCCCTTGTAGATTCACATAGCCACATAAACAAGTTTCTGCGACCAAACTTAGGCATTTAACAGGAAATACCATCCACACCAGCAGCCTTACCATTCTTTGGTTTCATAATTACGGAAATAATGTCGCCGATACCGATTCTGCTTCTGCCACCTACATCGGAAATGTCTGGCGTTTCCGTGTCAGTGTCACTGTTGTTGTGCTCCGCGGCTTCATTTTCATACAGCTTTTCGAACAAATCCCGCATACAGTCTTTTGTATGCCCCATGATGCCGGCACTCGAGCCTGCGCGCACCGGGGTGCCTCCATTGTATGGTTTCTACGACAAATATTAATATAGGCTAGCATATTTCATATCTCTCTGCATTTCGCAGAATTAAAGTGTAATATTTCGAGTGCCTGGATCACATTTTCTGATGAATTCAAAAAAATTGAAGAAATGATTGGGTCGAATAAGTTTTTTATGGGCAAAAACTGAGCGATTATTGTAGATCACAATCGAATCATTGGCAAGAGTTTATAGATATTGAAGATTGAAAATAAAAAGTCTTACCCTAGGCCCTAGGTGTGCTCAAACTTGCGAGTGAAGCTAGCTGCGTGCGTAGCGTGCCACGAGGACGTGCCTGCGCAGCGGGCAGATTTTTTTCTTTTGGGGCTAGGCAAAATATGTAACGTAGAAGAATCATAACGACTCTGGATTCGTACTTAGCAACCTCGTAAATTTCAACTTTCTAAAAACGAGAATCAGGATTCACCTGAAGTATCGATTTTTCACGTTTTTCGGGGTCTGGGATCACATTTTAAGTGAAAGAGTCTAACCGGCTCGGGATTCATATTCAGTAAATTCGGAAGCATAGAGGAACCCTATGTTCGTTTGAAGAACTCATTTTTACCTTCCTCTTCTTGTTTTTAGGAGGGATTCATTTATTTATATATTAGTTATATCATCCTCAGTCTAACGGCAGGATCATTTTTAGGATTTCCTTTGATATAAATATACACATAGATAGTAGATAGTTGTTTTAAATGCTCTGATATCTCTCAAAAATATAAACAATTAGGTGAGGAAGGCAGGTAAAATAAATGCCTCAAACCGGATCCACTGAACATGATAGATTTGAGGCTTGGAAAACCAGGCCGAAAATCAACATATTCAAGATACCAATACCGCAGTAATCTGGAACTTGATATTAAACTGCTGCAAATATTTAACCGCAATCTTTGTATGTCTTCTGTTTCTGGTAAAACTGCATTGAATGGAATCCAAGTCGAATGAGCAATGTGACGTTGCATTTTTGTGGCAAGACATGTCAGTATTCACAGAATTTTAGTGATTTAATCTTTTTTAAATATCAATAAATTATAAAAAGGTGATGACTCAATTTAAATGACAAGCTCCAGAAGTTGCACGGTTTTCCAAGACTGGATTGTATTTAGTTTAGTCCTTTTATATTTCGGAATTATTCTGCCTGTGTTTCCTTTTATTTTCATAAGCGTTGGCTGCGCATGGACCCTCCTGAAGAATCCTGTTTCATCCCGATGAATTCATCCCATTCTTTGTTTTCCTGTACCATCCTGATTGTGAGAGTGACTTCTAGAAGCAATGGGGACGCCTACTGTCTATAGGAAGAACTCCACAAATTTGAATTTTCCCGCCATATCTATTGCTGTTGCTCAATCAAAAATATCCTTCTGGTCGTACCTCAAAACTTATTGAAGAATTTTGAAATGCTCTAATGGATTGTGCCATCTAATATTGGTGATTCCCCTTTAACGTATCTACTTTGGAGTGGAATTTAAGAGCTCATTTTTTGAGAAGAATAAATAGCTCAGGCCCGGATATTACTGTAAGCGTTCCTGGTACTAGGTACTTTAATTTGGATGCTCGCACTATAGACCTAGTAGCCAGCTTGGTGAGCAAATATTTCGGAGAGGATGTCTCGGGCAATTATTTAACATCTCGCAGACCGAATCTGTATATAATAAGATTCTGAAGTTGGTATTTTGTTTGGACCCAGCGCACCCATCTACAATCCTGGTTTAAATTCACATGTTCCAAGAGTCCCTAATAGCAACGCCAAATACTGTAGCGGTTACCAGACAATCAGGAAGAAGCCGGTTGTCAACGATGTAAACAACGGGTGAAGTAGGGTTGGGAGTCGACTGGTGAGAATCGATTCTTCGATTCCAGTGGAATCGTCGATTCCCAGGAATCGAATGATGTTCCTGGAATTTGAATGTCCCTGTTAGTTATGCCTCCCTTGAAATTGGTTTGAGACCCTGCCCTTTCAATAATTCCTCGATTTCTTTCTTATTTCACGTGTATTAAATTTTATCTATAGGTTCCAAAAAAATTTAACATAGTTCAAGTTTTGAGTTGATAAATTTAATTGTTATTGTGGGCCCTAATCTGAAAGTCTTGGGAAACCAAGACGAAAGATGAAAATTCATTATAAGTAATATAGTGTTGAATGTTTCGTCCCTTTTGTTTACTATGTCAATTGTTTAATGTAAACATAGAAACTAGAATTGTAGATTACTCAATTTTAAATATAATTAAATTATAGTTACTTTGTAAAAGAGTTAGTTTTGGATCATTTATTTATTTTATTTTTTATTTTTTACCCTCTTCTAGACGGGGCTGAACTAGCAAAAATTATTTTTTTTTGTTCAAAACAAATTTTGGTTTTTCAGTAATAATTTATTAAAATTATATTCTGATCCGGGAAGGATCTGGCGCTCTTATCCGATTTAATAAATTTTAAGATTTTTGTTGCATTATAAAATTGTGTTTGGAATCAAGGGTTATGGCGAGAATTTAATTGGAAATTTCGTTATAGCAAGTCAAGGAATAAAATTAGATGTTTTATACATGTTTCTCTCTCTACATAATATATTTTTCTGATTCCAAAGTACAATATTTATCTGCAGTTGTTTTCAAGTATCAAATGCAGATTATTCTCTATTATGCATAAAAATTGTGATGAAAAACATGAATTATCCATTTCCGAATGTAATATTACTTTCTTGTAATGTTTTCGTAGAGAGTTTTGACCTTGAATTGAGTTTTATCCACCGTTACGACCACCATGACCACCGCGCTGGCTGCCACGTCTTTCCTCCTGGGCTGGTCTCAAACATTTTGGAATACAACTATTGACCACACCACGTATAGAGCGGAACTTCCAGGGTACAACTTTTTTGTGTATCAAATCAAGCTCATCTCTAGCTTTTACAAAACCATGACTTCCGACTGGTTTTTCAACGGGTTCACCCAAATGTCCTGTTCTGCTATCAAAGAAATTCATGAAGAAATTATCAGTCGTTCTGAGCCATCCAATTATCATTCCGTTCAGGGTAAAAATGTCCAAAGGAAACGTGGCTTCTTTATTCGAATACATGGCTAAGCCTTGTAATTCAACACGTTTAGCTTTCCTTTTTCTTACCCCACTCCAGTCGAACTTCTTCTCCTCAGCTGGTTCCTCTTCAACTGGTTCCTCTCCCGCTGAAATATTAAGATAAAATTTCTAGTGTTTTTAAATCTTGTATTTTTTAAATGCATATTATTCATACAAGGATTCTCGACAAGGAGATTTAATTTTTATTGTTAAACGTAAATCCTTTTAATCTTTATAAGCAATGCATGTTTTCGGGCTCTTCTATGCATATAAAACGGCTCTGAATTTCAACTTTTTGACCACCCCGGAGTACTTTTCACTTTCTAGTGGTTATAGAGTGATAGCATAGGCAAACAAAAAAACTAGCACTGCAGATCAATTTAATGTTCCATGTAGTATGAAAAGTATCCATTCTAATGGATTCGAAAATCCAATGAAGCTGTTAAAGTACATCAAGGGTAATTTAGTGCTTAACGAGTTCTTCGTTATAATTGGGGAATTAAACTTGAGATAATCGAAATTCCTGAAATTGGAAGCATATAAGACGTGCATTTCAACAGGTAGGGGAGGGGACGTCTATTAAGTTGCGGCAGCAATTTCAAAGGGCAGAACCCGGATTAGTACCATAATTTGTTGCTCTTCTGTTGCTAATTTTTTACGCTAGAACCAATTTTGTCGCTCATGCCGTTTCCGAGATACGCGTTGCCCCCTAGCTTAATATTAAGCTACGGCAGCATCATATGCTATCTCAGGAACGGAGAGAGATGTCGATGTGATCCTGGCGGCCTAATTTGTTGCTATTTTTTGCTAATTCGTTACGCAAGAATTAATTTTTTTACACATGCCGTTTCTGAGATACGCGTTGCACCCTACCTTAATACTAAGCACGCATATAAAGTTACGGCAGCAATTTCGAAGGGCAGGACCCGGACTAGTACCATAATTTTTCGCTATTTTGTTGCTGATTTGTTACGCAAGAATTAATTTTGTCGCTTAAGCCGTGTCCGAGATAAGCGTTGCCCCCTAACTCAATATTAAGATACAGCATAGCTTCATATGCTATCTCGGGAACGGAGAGAGATATCGATGTGATCCTGGCGGCTTATTTTGTTGCTATTTTTTGCTTATTTGCTACGCGAGAATCAGTTTTTTTGATCATGCCATTTTTGAGATACTCGTTTCCCCCTACCTTCCCAGCGGACACTGTTCTATAACTGTGATGTAACATTTCTGGAACAGAAAAGAGCAGTTTCTGTAACAGGATAAGAACATACTTAGACCATGGTCCGAGTAATGTCGTCCCCGAGTGGATGTAGCAGTTCTGTAGCACTGTCACAGAACCATGTTCTATCAAGAATCTGTAACGATTCCGGAACAGCGTCATATGTGGGAAGGAAAAATTCAGAACAATTCAGGAACAGTGTTACGGAAGAACCATGTTTTGTAATAGTTCCGTAACACATGCATAGCAGTGTTCTGATATTACTCTTTTCTGTTATCTATCTGGAACAATTTCCGAACAGCGTTATGAGTCATGAAGTATTTTGAGATTTTACATGTGTAACAGTGTTACTTTGTAACTTTTTCTGTACCCATTATGTAACAACCCTGTAACCACGTTATTTATCAAGAAGTATTTTCAGAACTATTAAGGAACACGGTTGCAGAGGTGAATTGTTCTGTAATATTGCCGCAACATCCATGTAACAATTTTGAAATGGAATTCGTTCTGTAACAGATCTGGAACAGCGTTATGTGTCCAAGAGTATTATTATAATAATTTAGGAACGAGGTTACATAGTAACATTGTTTTGTATTAGTGCTGTAGCATGTATCCAAAAGTTTCGCAATGTAAGTTGGTTCTAAAATCGTTCTGTAATGGTTCCATAACAGTGTTACAAGAATATGCCACTGTTACGTAATAAATATAGACAGTATTATACCAAATACGGAACTCAAATATGTAACAAATATGAGACTCAAATAAGTATAAATATCTCTCTCTGTTCCCGAGATAGCATATGATGCTGCCGTAGCTTAATATTAAGGTAGGGGGCAACGAATATCTCTGAAACGGCATGACCAAAAAAAATAATTCTTGCCTAACAAATAAGCAACAAAATAGCAAAAAAATAAGCTACCAGGATCACATTGATATCTCTCCTTTCCCGAGATAGCATATGATGCTGCCGTAGCTTAATATCAAGGGAGGTGGCAACGAGTATCTATAAAACGGCATGACCAAAAAAATAATTCTTGCATAACAAATGAGCAACAAAATAGCAACAAAATAAGCCAACAGGATCACATTGATATCTCCCTCCTTTCTCGGGATAGCATATGATGCTGCCGTAGCCTAATAATAAGGTAGGGGGCAACGATTATCTCTGAAATGGCATGACCAAAAAAATTAATTCTTCTGTAAAAAATAAGCAACAAACTAGCAACAAAATAAGCCGCTAGGATCACATCGATATCTCTCTCCGTTCCCGAGATAGCATATGATGCTGTGCCGTATCTTAATATTGAGGTAGGGGGCAACGCTTATCTCGGACACGGCATGAGCGACAAAATTAATTCTTGCGTAACAAATAAGCAACAAAATAGCGACAAATTATGGTACTAGTCCGGGTCCTGCCCTTTGAAATTGCTGCCGCAACTTGATATGCGTGCTTTGTATTGAGGTAGGGGGCAACGCTTATCTCGAAAACGGCATGAGCGACAAAATCAATTCTAGCGTAACAAATCAGGAACAAAATAGCAACAAAATAAGCCGCCAGGATCACATTGATATCTCTCTCCGTTCGTGAGATAGCATATGATGCTGCCGTAGCTTAATATTAAGCTAGGGGACAACGCGTATCTCGGAAACGGCATGAGCGACAAAATCAATTCTAGCGTAACAAATTATTAACAAAATAGCAACAAATTATGGTACATGTCCGGGTTCTGCCCTTCAAAATTGCTGCCGCAACTTAATATACGTGGGGAGGGGCGCGTTAGGGATAAAGAAATTTCAGATCGATGAATTTCGAATCAGTGGAATCAATTTTCTCCTGAAAAGAGGTACATTCCTAAAAAATGATACATACAGAGTGATGGAATATATCTCAAACCAGATGATTTTCAAAACAAAAAGTAAAAGATCTTCAACAGCATAAACTCTTGTCTAACGGGGAGGGATCTTTCAGCCAATAGAGGAAACGAGTCCCATCTGAAGCATTTCTTTTCGACCCAAAAATAAAAATGTTGAGCTTAGATAAGTGCTTTTCACGAAGAAGACGAGTGTGCAACAAAACATAAATTTTCGATGGAGAAGAGTCATTGTCTACAAAAGATGACAAATCATCAAAGAATAAATTTAATAGAGAAAAAGTTAAACCTTCAATGAAAAAGAAATGTCCAAGGAAAAGTAATAATTTCCAATGTAACAATGCAATTCCAAACTAAATAATTGAGTTCAAAGCCGCAAAATTTTTTCCAATAATATAGTTCATCTTCTAACCAGTGACTAAAAAATATGATTTCTTCTGTAGTTCATCATTCGAACAATTGATAAGATTTCCGGGGAAAGAACGTTCATTTTTACCAAAAAGGAGGCAGTTGATATTCTCACACAGAAAGATTCAAACTTAGAGTAAAATTCGTCCAAAAAAATTTCATTATCGACCAGAAATATATGAATTTAAAGTGACCTGATTCCCAGGTCCAAAAGATTTCTCATTATCGTGTGTCTGTAAATACATTCTGAGGTAATGCTGAAAACCTGACGTAACCGAATATATGATTGCCAAAAAGTTACCATTTGCAAGTCCAAAACATTTTCTTCTTCTTGTTTGGACAATGCATTTTCCCTGAAATTATCCTTCGTTTGTAGTATTAGAGCATAATCGTGTGAAGTTTCAAAATTTTAGACAACTTTATTTAAAAATCATAAATATTTTTCTAAAATCTTCGATATGCTTCTGCTCACACGAAGTTGCACCGCTGCTCACGCGCGGCTGCTTCCAAGCAGGAGGCCTGAGGTTTGGTCCCTATATCAGTACCAATGAGAATTCTTCTATTTTCTTTTATCAATGCTCCGGTGGTTCAGAACTCACTCCAAACTGTAGGACCTCTCACACACAGAAACAAACACTAGAAGAACACACCAAGGCCATGCGCTCAATTTGGGTTTCTGAGTGATGACCTCAAAAGGATCGCTCTGTCGGCACTGGCCTTGCCAGTAAGACTGCTAGAAGGCGCAGTGGTTTTTCCAGGTAGAAATTTACAACTGGCATGGTACCGCGCCAGTACCGCACAAGGATTTATGGTACTAGCATAAAACCGAATTACAAACGGCGTGGTCCGTACCGGAATCCGGTACTGGGACGGTACTGGCATCGTTACTAAAGGTAACACGACTAGGAGTTGGTGGTCAGTACTGGTTTGGTACTAGAAAGTGTACTATGCCTGTATCTTATGTATGAGCTCGCGCTGAACTGGGATAGGCACCAAAGGTAACGCGACTAGCAGCTGTCAGTTGGTACTGGGACGGTACTGCAGTTGGTACTATGCCTGTACATAAAGTAGAGAACCGAAAATCATTAACAATTATTACTGTAAAAAAAGATTCCGAATGGAGCACACACTCTCTTTACAGATTCATTGTTAACATACTTATATTTATCCGGTAGCTGTTATTTATAACGCATATATAACAATCAAAATTCGCACGCACGCTGGCGGGGCTAGAATCTTTTCATAAACCTATTTCACCCATGAGTTTATGAAGACTCAAGCTTCTTTCTAAAGAAAACAAAAGACTCACAAAAATCCCAAAAATTAAATGTTCGAAAATTTGAGATGTCTCGACAACGGATAGAGATATGTGGAAAATAGCGAAAACTCCAGAAGCGTAACCAAAGACTCGTGTATTCCGACTCGAATGACAATGGCAAATAAATAAATATACAAAAATAGAAATTTTCGGAATTTTTGGAATTCCACTCTGTACTGAGATGCGCCAACCCATGGAAAAACTCCTAAGTCTGCTGCCAACCAACTGTTGGACCCGTCACTGATTTGGTTATAAGTCAGTACCACGCCAACCCACGCCAAACTCCTTAGTTGGTTGCCGACCAACACTTTGACCTGGTACTGATTCGGTACTACTCAAACCCACGGCAAAACTGATAAGTCTGTTGCCAACCAACACTTGGTCCCGGTACTGATTCGGTACTAGCTAGTACCACTTGAACCCACGGCAAAACTCGTCAATCGGTTGCCGACCAACACTCGGACCCGATGCTGATTCGGTACTAAGCCAGTACCACTCGAACCCACGGAAAAACTCCTGAATCAGTTGCTGGCCAGCATTCAGATTTAAAACCGGTTCAGTACCGCGTCAGAGTTACACAAGCATTGTACCGACGCTTGGCGTAGTACCAGCATGCAGTACTGGAATCACTCCGCTTTTACAACTGGCGCTGTACTATGCCATTTGTAAGGACCGGCATGAGTCCGACTTTTCCACCTGGGTAGTTGAGGCTCACTTTGCTGTACAAAGAGGCCCGCGTCTTCCACTATGCTAAGCAGCAGCCTCGCACTCAAGACGTACGTAGTTAGAACTTTGGAAACAACGAATGCACCAATATCCGACTCGGTAGGGGTGCTTGGATTCGGGACGCTATATAAACTAATTAAACTATGTATTTACCGGAAAGATGAAGGAAAACTGCTGACAAAAAGAACAAGATATAAAAGACACTCATGTTTCTCGCCTGTTCAAAACTAATGTACAACGATTTTTGCAGTCGATGTAACTACTGAAGCTTCAACAAAATATTTCAATTTATATACTATTTCCCATCTCTCCGCTTTATGAGAATTTCATATATCCAAAATAGTCGTAGGTTAAATTTTCGTTTATGAAAAGCCACGGTTTTGTGCTTTTTACGATAACATTAAATAATGAATAAAACTGTTTACTTTCAAAAATGTTTGTGCATCACGAAACGTCCTTCCATTGTTCCCAAGATTATTTCCGGAAAGATGAAGTGATATTTTACATTAGCTAAGCTTCTTTCACGGAATTGGTTTAGGTGAAAAATATATTTAATGTGATGGGTTAAACCAAAATTCATATTCACTACCAATGCTATGGGCTCAATAATTTCTTAGAACCGCACAGTTTACATGCAAACTACAATCAACCTTGGGATGCAGTAAAACTGTCTACTACATAACAAAGTTTAAGTTCCAAAGATGGTCTGAGATAAGTCCATGCGTTATTAAATAGTTCGAGTATTTTTTTTCAATACTTTTTTATAACTTGACGTACCAGGTTTCAGAATCAAATGCAATTCATAGAGTCACTTAAAAAAAAAATTGCTCATCGCTGCTAATATTGTCGATAGTGTAACCGTCCATCTGTCAATATGTATTTCTATCTTTCTTTCTGTCTGAAGGCGGAATACCCTTTGAAAAAATTCTCCTGCTAAAGTTTTTTTTACATACAGTTTCTTCCATTGAAGACAGGCTAATTCGTTGTCCAGATTCCTCTCATCAGACTTATGGTTTCAGCTATGAAAAATATGACCAGGAAAATGAAAATTTGCATTAGAAAAAAAAAACAACAATGTATACGGCATTCATACGGAAGACTCAAATGACTAGTTTCGTGAAGTTCTACGAAATTCCTTTGAATCGTTTCTCAATGTGGATAATGGTGCATGTTCTGAGCACAGAAAATACGAGAAGAAATTATCGCTTTGTTTAATAAGTTTTCAGCTGTGAATGGGAATATAATGTTGAATATGCATTTTTCGAATATTTCAACTAAACCTTAGTATTATCGAGCATAAATGTCATGATGAGAATGTATTCCATAAGCTCAAAAGAATTTTAAGAAATATTTGTTTACATTATCTTTACCTGATGATTATGATTTTCTTAGAAGTTTGAAGTATCTCACTTATTACTCTTACATTAATTGACGCACAAGTTCTCAAAAAAGTGTAATATTTAAAATCCACGGGAGCGAATGTTCAACGAATAACCAAAGAGATTAAAGTCTTAGAAAGTTCGGATGAAAAGATCTTCAAAGAACTGAAAATTTACTAAGCAAAATGCCATAATTTGGAGGAGAGGAATATTGATGATTTGACTTCCAACGAAACTCTTCCTAAGATAGAACAGATTTTTGAGGATGCTGAAATAGATAACACTTCAGATTGTTTGGAAAAGGCTATTATCAGGAGAACAGAGGGAACAAGACCTGTAAATCTAACTTTGCTATAGGCTCTACGATTGTCCTGGTTGTCAGATAAAACTTAACTCGTGGAATGATATTGGTTAACTCTTCAATCGTCTCGTCTCCAGCAATTTAATGTATGTAGAACATATATGAAGTCGTAGGGTTTCGAATCTTATAGAAAAAATTCAAACCAATTCTTTTGAGAGAATCCTGCACGTTTCACAAATACTGCTGGATATGCTGTAAGACTGGCAATAGGTTTATCTCATAACGCAGTTAGAGTTTTTGAGGTTAGTTTTCAACTTGATTGAAAAAATGTTGAAGATGTCTGATAAGCGACACTTATTAAAATGCCTCCTAAGATTAAGAGAGCCAGAATAGATGCGAATCAATTCATCATCACTAGAGAGACATAATTTTGACTGTCAGGCAAAGAAGATACTTGGAAGGAAAGCGGAAGAGGACGAATGAAAATCTCTTTCTCTTGCCTCCCTAAGATAAGATAAGAGCCAATGATAAAGAACTACTTTGTGAGGATTTGTAGAGAACACACTTGTCCTGAGCAAAATTTATGTATGAATCGATTTATATTTATGTTAAATTGTTCTACATTATTATCTTATTTTCAGTAAGTAGGGTCTTCACGTCTGAGGTACTCCTTAACACCAATCATTTCGTTATTTTGTTTTTCATAGATATTGTTATTCAATAACTGATCTGTAACTCATTTGTACGAATCTGATGTTTCTATCACAAATGAAGCACTAATATTACTATGACCGATCTCAGATATCTGCCTACTTCCCACTCTCTTATACTCCTTCAATCCACCAAATCCTCCCCTTGTTACTTTTAATGGAATGTACTCATTTAGTCCGTCTGATGATACTTTTCGGGATAACATATGGGTCATTCCACGTCAGATTTACCACCAAAATCTAAATTCCCTCAAAGTTATATTTTTCTCGATTTTAACACAAAAATAGGAGACACGTAATTTTTTCAATATGAACAATAATTCGTTTGAGCTGTAGTATTTCGAAGGGAAACATTTCAATACAGTACAGGGAAATCAAAAAATTTCACTTGAGATTTTCATTATTATATTCACTATTATTCGAGAATTTTGTACAAAATCCTGACATCGTTATATACGAATTTTCTTATTCGCTTTTCGTTTCAAAGCTCGCTTTGATAAATCTTTTGAAAAGCTAACATATTCGAATCTAGGGGAAGAAGAGTAAATTTTCACTTTTAATTGATGATTTTGCATGAGTTCGATATCACGAAACTTTTGTGTCCCCTTCACTGTTACGCAATTGTCAAATCGATTTTTTGAAAATTCGGCAGCTGCTTCATAATCTTGTTGATTTTCGTAAATCACTGATATATTAGAAAAATCCCCGTCATTCTTTGCCCATTCATACAATTCCAATGCGTAATTTACGACTTAACTCGGGAATAAAATAATAAAAAATGTTAAAGATAAAAAATCAGAACTTCATCATAACTGTCGCTTTCTAGACAGTTTTATGCATGTTCCCTACAAAATTTCATTCGATAAAAACATTGTTCATGCATAAAACGAATTTGGTTAACATCATCTATTTAAAAGAATTTGCAAAGAAACATAGCTGACTTTCATTCAAAGTTGATTGAGTGGAAGTCTTTGGGAAAATATCCACGAAAACGTAAGTCAACGTACTCGAATTCGCATGCTCGTAGTATATTGCAAAATAACACGGGAAAAAATTTTTGGCAAATCACGAAGTCAAAGTATGAGCAATTATGAACTTATTCTGAAAAATCCAGATTCTAATCAAAAATGGATTTCTACTTTGGAGCATTTCAAAAAAGTGATCTTATTAGATTCTGAAGGTTTAAATAATGATAACTTGGGAATTTTACATATCATATTGAAAAAAATACGTGTCTTCTATTTTTGCTTTGAATCGAGAAAAATATAACTTTGAGTGAATTTAAATTTTGGTGGTAAGCCTAGCGTGAAATGACACATATGTAATTGTTTTAGGCAAATTTCATGGGAAAACGCCCAGGTTAAGCAGCATTCATGACATATGTGATAGTTATGAACAAATTCGATTGAGAAACAGGCATTTTTAGCAATGTCTGAGATTCCAACATACTTTTTATTAAACGCGGTCTGATTGACTTGGCAGTGGTACTTTTGTCGCTTGAACAAGCAACAAAATCTTGCTACTCTGACACATTCTGTAAACATTGACAAATGCCCTACAGAGGACGTGTAATAATTCATATTACCATCTGTTGTAGTAACGAAGCCAGTAAGAGCGTACTGCCTTGCAGGAGGGCACGAGAGTTGGAGAATAAAGCTGTAGTGCGTCTGATGACGATGGGTTGACTTTGTCCCCGTAAAAATCGGAAAGCCCTTATACTCAGCACTAGAGAAATTCCAGCGTTATCACTGCCTCTACCCCCTGCCAGATGGTGGACTTAGTGGTGATCGGAACAGGATGCCTAATAAGTGGGTCTTCTATATACTCATGACTCTTACGGATAGAACAAAAGAATCCACAACTTGACTATCCGAGGGTACTTAAGTTGATCTTGATATTGAAGTTCCACTTCATAACTTTACTTTTGACAGACGCTGATTCATTCTTCTCTATTTGCAGTGAGTGGCGAAGGAGAATGCTCTGGTCAATCTTAGATTGGCGACGAATATGTGAGAAGTAGCCAAAAGCACATTCATCTACGTTGAAAGAGAATTGTGAAATATCAAGTAGGTATTCGATAAACCGAAATATTCAGAATACCATCTGTTGACTTGTGGCTTCTTGACATTTAAAAACTAATTCTTGGGCAACAATCAGGTTACGTACAATATGTATGCTACCCACTCTCATGGGATAGCGGAAGATGGCCTGATCATCATGGAAGATTGATTGATCAGCCAAGGAAACTTTCCATCCAGGATCAAAGAACCTCATTGACCTCTAACTAGTGAATCTGGAGTGAGTTTTATTCACACTCCTGCATATGAAACTAGGCATGGTAAAACAGTTTGTATCAGCATTAGGACAATAAAGCAGCTGTTTACCATACCTTCTAGGACAATATCCAGAATTATTGAATGCAAAACAGAAAGCAATAATACTCACTGAACTTTGAATCTAAAAAGTGTGTAGGGATCAGAATTTTGTCACAAATATAAACAATGTGCGAGAAGCAGCTTGTGTAACCCTCAAGAAAAATTTGAAATGTTATGGTCATCGAATGATATGGATGGTGGTATACATAAGTTTTGGCCCACGGTTAAATGATAGAATAGGTGGCACCCCCCTTTTTTTCCTAGAAAATTTTTTTTTCCAAAATCAAAGTACTGGAACATGAAATTGAAGTAACTTTCAACTAATTCGTGAGAAAAAAGCATCAAAATTATGTTTCATACCATAAATATAACATCTCAAATATTGGTCTATTACAAGTCAAATTTCTTCTATCTCACTTACCATTAAAATGTTTTTACAAGTCCTGGCAGAGAAGAAGAGAATGTATGTATGATATTTTTGGTCTTTATTGAACAAAACAAAACATATTTTGGGTAATGTTTGGTCCAATGAACACAATTCTATATTTACTAAATGCAAGAGCTTCACACTAGGGATGTTCGATCTCGATTCGATTCTGCAAAGATCGATCCAGAGGGTCCGATTAATCGATCTTTCGAATCGATTCTTTATCTTCGATCATTTGACTGAATCGGTCCTCCATGCCAAGAATCGACACTTCGATTCTTTGATAATTCTTTCCTGCGCAATATCTCTTTTTCCCGTAGTGATAGGCGATTCCTCAAAAAAAAGAATCGATTCCTATGAATCGGTTCTCAAAAACTCTCGATTTTGATTCTGAGTACGATTCCTGAGGACAAGAATCGATTCCGAAGGATTGATTACAAGAATCGCTATTTTTTATAGAACCTACGAGTTTTAACTAAGTAATGTAGGTATATGATAAATATAAAAATTATAAACGATAAAAATAATGTATTGGAGATAAAATCAGTACGAATAGTTTAAACACAATGATTAAAAATCTAGTAATTTAAAATACATATAAATTAGGATAGATTGAAAGAAATTCACATTTTGCTATCATTTGTTCTAAAAGTGATGGAAATATGAGATATTAACACTGTCACTTAAAATTTTCCAAAATTGTTCGCGAATGCGAAAGAAGCATTCTGAGTAGCAAAACTTTTTGCATTTCAAATTTGTTTTTAAACCCGAGAATCACAAAAAAACATGGACGATGCGGATAATCTTAGAAAAAGATTATGTTAAACTGCGCAAAAAAATGATTTTCTGAAGTCACAATTTTCACCTTATTCAAAAAGTTGACCAAAGAATTCTCGATGTTCTCGATCGCAGAATTCACCGGGAAAGGGAAAGACAGTGAAAAAATCAGAAATTCACTACGTTTTGGTTTGCACTCTATTTGGGTTTTCCGCAAGTTTTCGGAGAAGCCGGCCGAACCGTCAACCGCTGAAACAAACGCGCATCGCGGAATTGAAAACGTCGATTCCAATAAATGAAGAATCGATACCCAAAGAATCGACAAACACAAGAATCGGAATCAAGTACTCAAAATCGGATACTCAGGAATCGATTCCTCAAGAATCGATCCGGAATCGCCCATCACTATTTTCCCGCGCTTGCATGACATCTCTACCAACCTCCTCTGAACGTAAGGGAAACATTAGAAACAAATGTAACTCCACCGGAACACAACAGACAGGCGTGGCGGAACAGTTTCAATCCATGTGCTGTGCTTGGAAGTGAAGGAACGGTGGTAAGGAGGGGGGAGTTTTTTGTAAGGTGTCAAAAAATTGTACTCTTCATGCCTTTACAAAGCTTTATTCTTAGAAAAATTTGAACTTACTGTGCAATGTAATGAAGAATTTGATTATGTTTGTAAATCTAATAAAATTGCTCCCTACACGGAAAGAAATTTGGTACAATAACGGCACTTATAGGCAACTTCGTTGCGCCAAACTGTAGTACTCTAATACGCCTTCTGTTTATGACAAATTGTTCTCCCTGTCAGAGAACGCTACGTTCACAGTGTAGGCAACTATCGTCTTAGAAACGGATAAACTAACCCTATGGGACCGACGCGTTTCAAAAACTGAAGTTGCTGCTGCTTTCATGCCTTATTTGCGCTGGCCTATTACTATGCATTCAGCAGCTTTCAAAAATTTCTTTCCGTGTATGCAATTTGTTTGTTGTCAGGAACATTGTTGTTTTCGCTCGTTTCAGGTTGTTTGGTTACGTCTAACCGCTGAAGCTTCATTTCGTTTCGGTTTAATTCCTCTATTTTGTGATCGTTTGTTTTTTTTCCGCGTCACCGATTTATCCATTTTCTCGTATACCTTTCATCCAACAGTCAACACGCAGGAAACAGGATGTAGGACTATAGGAGTTTTTAGAGTGCGAAAAAAACAACATAGAATTGTGTTGACACTCTTAGTTGCTGTCGGTAGTTGACAGATGGAGACTCTGCCGCGCGATAAATGCCGCGATTTTTCAAATGCTCTTATGGAACGCGCTTATACAATGTTCCACGTACTTTGCATGCACAAGCGCAGGGTAATCGTACGTCAGAAATTTTCCGAGGACCTGAAATGGGAACAGTAGATCTCGTGTGTTGTTTTCAACATATGGTGAAGTCTCATGTGTTGTGTGCTCAACACACACAACAGGTCTTCCGCCGCGCCTGACAACAGACATGTTCCCTGTGCATTCCCATGATACCTTCCTATGACAAAAGAAAACGGCGGCGGCAATGCAGAAAACGGAAGACACTAGACAATTCGGCCAATTTTATTCACCTAGTAATTTATAGAAGCTTTGCCATTGGCTGACATGTCTAGTATTTTTCACGTTTTGCTTTACGCCGCCCTTTTCTGCTCTCATGGTTGATGGGACAGCATCTTCATCTCTCGCGTAATAAATTTGGCTAGAGCAAAGCTGGATTTTCACGTTGAAATATATAATATAACATTTGCTTAAAAAACGCATTCTATTGTTTTATTTCATTCTAATAAATAATTCGTATGCTAATAAATACTATTCTATTACAAAACAAAAAATTCAAAATAGACGTTGTCTCAGAAGCCTGTTAAAAAAAATTGAATTCCTATTGAACGAATCGTTTGGATCGATTCTTGCTACATCGATCCTTAGGGTTCGATTTTTTAGGTTAATCGATTCTGGAGGAACGATCTGAAGATCGATTCAAGAATCAATTCTTCCCAAAGAATCGAACATCCCTACTTCACACATGTGACAGGTTACATTTAGACTGAAAGACGCCATTTTGACTATCGATACTAAACGATAAATATGTGCATGTAGGGTCGTAGAAATTGAAACTGCCCCCCGCGGCAAATCTTTCGTGACTTTTGTGAATCTTGCTTCTAGATTCACGAAAGAGTGATTGGTCACATTTAGAACCCCTTTTCCTCAGTTCTCACGAAAAAAACATGCATTGTATAACTCAGAAAGAGAACCTGGGAAAAGAGGTTCGAGATACGACCAATCACTCTTTCGTGACTTTTGTGAATCTTGCTTTTAGATTAACAAAAGAGTGATTGGTCACATTTAGAACCCCTTTTTTTAGGTTCTATTTAAAAAAATATGTATTATAACCAAGAAAAAAAAACCTGGAAGAAGGAGTTTTGTGAATCTTACGAAAATTCAAATCAAATATCGAGATATATGTATATCGATTCTTAACGAAACCTAAAATGGCCCCTCTTCAATCGCAATGATAGCTGATATGTGCAACTCTCTTCTTTTTCCTAATATATTAATTTATGTGAACATAAAAAACGGAATAATATGTAAGAAAATATGAAGAAAAATTCAAAAAACACTTGCTTTCAATTTTTTATCCTTCCAGGACTTGTTGAAAGACTTTAATGGTAAGTGAAATACAAGAAATTTGAATTTGTAATAGACCCATATTTGACATGTTATATTTATGAAATGAAACATAATTTTGATGCTTTTTTCTCATCAATTAGTTGAAAATTACTTCAATTTCATATTCCGGTAGCTTAATTTCGGAAAATAAAATTTTGCTAGGAAATAAAGGGGGGTGCCACCTATTCTAGAATTTAACTCCTTTTAATTAATGAGACCCTGCGTTACGAAGGATAACCGTCGTTTGTTACATCCTAATGAAATAAACGCACCAGTGGTACTTACAAAAATACTAATATATCTCGAAAATAAAAAAGTGATACTCAAGAAGAGTGTATGGACGGGATTCCGGATCGAAAGGTTTTCAATTATCTTTTCATCACAAATAGTGAAAGTTTGTTATGTAGTAATTAGAAAATATACTTCAATAGGATGCTCACTATTTTGTCTTCAAATTTTCATTAAATCTGTTGATTGAATTATGTTCCTAAAATTTATTTGTGTTAACCCTTTAACGCCGAGAATGCCTCTTTGGGTACACAACTCTTTCTGCAATCAAAACTCATACAATCCAAGGTGTAAAGAATTGAGACATACATATTTTCGAAGGTTAAGATCTCTCCTTTCCGACGGTGGTCATGAAAATTTGAAAAAATGTTGT
>WSXT02187873.1:0-20231 GCA_011762715.2 Neuroterus valhalla | reverse complement strand
TATAATAAGCTTACGAATAATAACATGATAGAAATCAAATACATTCCAAATCCACTTCTCGCTCATATTTCAAACATTACTTATAACTTACCCTGGTCAACACCAATAAGATCATAAAGAAGTTATTTACACCGTTGCTTACGCGTTGGACACCTCTGGTATAATTTATATTTATTATTACACGTATTCTACATAGAAAATTTATTTCCCTTATTTTTTATCTCATGCTTCATGCGTTTACTCAGGGGCGATTATTTACAAACGTTCGTTCAATTTTTTGTTGGAAAGTGATTTCAAAACTTATTCACGAATTTCCCGGAAACCGCATTTTGGTAGAAAATTACTCTTCTTGATTGGAAATCATCTTATTATCGACCGTTTCAGGAGAAAGTCGGCCTCCCTAATTGAGAATTCATCTTTAATAGCAGAAAAGTGATCTTTCTCAGTTAAAAATCAGATTTTCGTATAAAATTCCTCTTGCCAGCTAGAAAATAAAAGTTTGTTGTTGTTGAAAATTTTAGAATTACCTAAATTCATTCACGTTGCGGGTTTGCGTACTGCGTAGTACTAACCAAGCGAGAGAGTAAAAAAGCTCCAGTTTGATCTAAATAATGGGAAAGCACACTTATCATTTTTTTGGCGAGAAAATGTTATGAATCTCTATTTTGTCTTTTGCGTAGATTGTTCGTCATCTGAAAGGCCGGGACCAGGACCAGGACCAGAACCAAGACCAGAACCAAGACCAGGACCAGAACCAAGACCAGGACCAGAACCAAGGCCAGGACCAGAACCAAGGCCAGGACCAGAACCAAGACCAGAATCAAGACCAGAACCAAGGCCAGGACCAGAACCAAGACCAGAATCAAGAGGACAATGGCGCGTCGAATCCTCATTAGGCAATACTGTACAAGTGCTGCGGGATCCTTCTAATGGAAATATGATTAATATTAGGCTCAACGATAGACAGAATGTTCCACTGGCCGATCCACATATGAAATTTAGGTATTTCTTTGATACCCGCAATCGTTTGACCTATATTAGGTTCAAGGATTCCACTAACGAGATAGTCGCATATATACCGGTTACTCGTGAAAATATAGAGATTCTAGACCAATTGCCAGATCATGACGAACAAGAGTCATGATACAACCCCTCATGATCCCTCACCGACAGAAAAGCTCTATGACCACAATATACTTACCCGAATCATATCTAACCGATATGATATGGCAATTGTCGACTCTGCAATCGTTTATCTTCACCCAGACACATTCGAGAATTACGTTTCTCTGCAGTTTTTCACTCTCCTGACCAAATGTTCAGGTGAACGCAGACACTCGCAATAATATTCTTTTCATATGAAGGACAACTTATATAAAGGACTCATAATAGGCAGTACTCAAATTAGGTAACGCACTTTTCTTTTGTTTGAAAAAAGACGAAAATAAAAATGTTGAGGTGCCAAAAGAGATGCAACAATGTAAACAAAAGAAGAATGCGTAACATTATTCACGTACAACCCCTAATGTAAACAGAAAACAATGTTAATATAGAAATTCTGACCGACGGCAGTAGCTGCGTGGTAACTTCCGACTTGGGCGGGATCTCGAATGTCAAGCATGAACGGGTGCGGTTAGCACTCGGGTGGGTGACTGTTCGGGATTCTCGCTCAGTCGTGTTTTCACCATGTTTAATTACTGTCGAGCGGGATATTTGACGCCGAGGATCGGTGTGGGCATTCGATGCTATCAAATGCCTACATCGCATTCGATGCTATCGAATGCCTTCATCCAATTTCGTCTGTCAATAATCGACTGCGCTCAGGAGTTTTGGTTTTCTGCAGTTTTCCTCTCCTCTGACTAAATCGCCTGGCGAATGCGAGCGTTTTAAATTTAAAATCCGGCTGCAGACGATAGGGATTTTAGAGAAAAAAAATCCCACAGGATTGAGTACGTCAGGTATTGCTTGGAGACTTATTATGAGAGTTGTGGTTATTGGGGAATTCGGGAAGGGATTTGAGTTGAAGGGTTCAATGTCTGACGATTTCCTGTGGGAGGGGGGAATATAGATATGTAAAAACCCGAAAAGGGTATACATGGAGTGATAAATCTAATCAAATATATAGAAATTCTGTAATATTCTAGAATAAAAACACGATTTACTGAAAACAACTCTGACTTTTGGTTTAAGAATACATTTTTCCCCAAAGAATATTCTAAGAGGCAATATTACCTGAAAGAGCAGTGTTGAATCTCCATTTCAGGAAGTGTTCGAATTTTGCATTGGATAAGTAAATAATAAACACTAAAATGTGTGTTATTTGTCCTGCTTACTCATAGAAAAAGTTTTGTCATAGCATCAATTTCTAAAAACTCCTCATTTGTTTGATTGAGCGTTCCTAAATTTCTGAATGTCTAATTCAATTTTTTGAACAATTCTTCATACATATATGAATGTGTGCGTATTCCTCTATGTTTTCTTTTTTAATTTGACTAATAACGTCTCCAAACTGACTATATGATTTCTATGATAACAACAAGAAATTGATTTAATTGTGATCAAAAGTGGATACAAGTGCTGATTCAAAACTGCTTGCTATATGTGGTATTTTTTTCAAGTCAAGTTTTTTTCAACGTACTGTCAAACCAGCTTATCTAACCTCAATTCTGCGGCTATGAATTCTCAATCAAAATGGATGATCGATATCACAAAAAAGTTTTTTGTGAATTTCAAATGATTGAATTACACCAGGAAAGACGAATTTCCAGAAAAATATTTGGATCCTCATTCCTGACTATGAACAAAAAATTGTCTACCAAAAGGCTAATTTCTAACGGAATTTTTGAATTTTGAATCTTGAATTTTCAGTCTTGAATGAATTGTCAAATTGTCAACCTAGGTTATGAATGCGTCAACATAAAAATTCTTCTTTAAGAAACACGGAGTTGTAAGATAATACTTGAATAAATTAATAAAACAGATTCATTTTCAATCAAACAGTTCTATTTGTAACAGAATAAATGAATCCAATTCCTCAATTTCCAGCCAATAGCGATAAACAATCAACGAGGGATTCTAAAGTCTAAATTATGTCGACTGAAATGTTATTCACCAAATACTTGATACATTTCTCAAGCGATAATTACTAGCTCAACTAACTGTTCTATGTCAAATGCGAAGAGTGAAACTCTAATATCGTACGCTGTTTAAAATTCATGAATAGGGTAAATAAGTTTTTTCAGGATGTTCTTAAGGCCATGTTATACATGGATCACGTGACCGAAATTGTCGATTCATTTCGCAGCGAATCATGTCCGCACCGGAAGAGAGTTTGAGTTGGAATTTTGAGATATGCTTTAGAAAACAATAAGCTACGTTTGTATACAAATTATTCTCAAAGTGAATCTTACCTATTTCAGGAACATCATTCACAGTTTTCTCATGATTCCGTGTTTATAAATCATTGAACTGCTACAATTTGAATAAAAAACTGTTCTGCCGAAATCTCTTGATTGTCATAGATTGATGATGAAGATATTTGTGTTTTTATGCAATGTTCAATTCAAAATCTTCTTCCAATAAAAATCTGAATGAAGGATTATGGAAAATCGTGGGCAGGTCTGCTAATTTCCTTCAAAAAAGATAAGTCGATGTAATAATAACAATAAATTTGTAAAGATATTTTCGAAAGGGAGAGTTAAAAATACGATAATAACTATCTTCGAATTTAGTGCTTCTGAAAACCGATTGTCAAATGCTCTTTGTAGTGTATGTTTGAGAAATGTATATCGGTTGAAGAAACCTGGTTTCCTGAAGACCATTGATCTACCAGATTTATCACAGTGTAATGCAATGAAATCAGGTAACAGAGCAACAAGTCTGCTAACATGTGAATGGGCAATCTGTCACACTACATGAGGGCCATCATTCGGAAATTGTACCGAAGGGAATGTGCCCACTCTTTGACGCAATAATTGTGATTACATTTTCAAACCAATCAAGTATATCGTGTGTGAGGAAATCTTTTAAATGTGTCAAGAATAAATAATAGAGTTGGGCGGATAACAAAAAGAAACCCTGCAGATAAACGTGTAGTCGTGAATAGACAGTGCAAAAAGTCGAAGCCTAGAAAAACTGAGAAAGATTGAATAACATCCTTCATTTTGGAAGAAAAAGCTGACATAAGTACGGAAATACGCACGGTGGCTTTTTCAAAATGAGCTGGCAAGCCTCTGCGAATCTCCGTCAACTCTCTGAATGATAAAATAGATAACACAGTAAAAACTTGGGAGTAAATTTTGTTGCAGGTAGAATCCGAACTGTGTTCACTTTACCTTGGCACTTTCGGTACGTTGAGCTAACTATCTAGGGTACTTTTGACGGGCGGTATTTCGAATTGACTCCATGGTCTCTGAAGTATAGGGTGTTTCAATCGCATGATGTAAAAGTAGGGCCCTCTATTGGGTGAAGTATGCAAGGGGCTCTCTCCGTTCCAAAACATATGCGCCAAGTTAGGATGAAAAGTATGTGGAAGTGCGCCATTCTTTTTCTTACAGGTTTCGGACCCTCAAACAATGATCTGTATTATACTCTGGATAGCGGTTGACGTCACAAATGCGGGCCTAATCGGTATCACTCATTGGATAGTGGATGCCGTCATAAATGCGGGTCGAGTTAAAGACGTTGATTAGAGTATGTTCTTGGGTCAGCTGACTATGTTAACATGCCGATTCGGGACAGTGTACATTATTGGGCATCAAGAAGCATCTGCGTTGTAGTCTAAAAATACATGTCCATCTTCTATCTAGATCATAATATCACCTGTATGTATAGAGCACGGTTGTACGGCTCCCGCGTATTTTTTGGCCTGATATTTGCTGCGCCCACAGAGTCACCTTCAGTTGAACTCTACAAAATATGCCCCCTCTCAACCCGTGACTTTCCCGCGAAAATTCAAAGCAGCTCTTCGAATTTTTTTCCTTCTCTTACGAAAATTTCCGAATATTTATATTATATTTGTGGAGATTGATCGCAAAAAGTAAGAAGAACAATTTTCATTAGCCTAATATGAATAATTGAATAATATAGTGAAAGAAGGAAACCATTTCGAAGAACTATTTTACAAATTTTCAGATCTTCCACACAAAAACCAATGTCGGAAAACGAGAAGGTTGAATGATAATCTTAATTCAGAATACCGTTTGATTCTATGTAATTTTATTGAGAAAATTATTATAGATGTAACGAATGTGTCAGTAGTTCAAACTTTAAATTTAAACCATTCCAAATACAATGCAAATCTAAACAATACAAATGATAAATTTGCAAAATTTCTAGTACATTCGCTATTTTGTAATTATGTCTTCATTACAAAATATGAATAAATATTATAGGAATAGAGTTATTTGAACACTGTTATTTATAAGAGTAGTCACAAAATTTATCAAAAGTCGAATGTAAAAAAGTATTGAAAAACCACTGAAAACTTTTTTTAAAACTTGTTCTTTTGTTTACGTTTTTGAACTGATTTGCCTGAGAGCGAGGCAAAACTGACTTGAGTACACATGTAAGTTTAGGCGATTGTATCTTTCTGTGAAGGAGGAATTATAGGAGAACAGTAGTGGAAATCCCATAAAAACACCGAGGTGAATTTCGGAGAAGAAATTTAAAGGAACTCTGGAAAAGATACAGTTGACTTGTCTAAGAGGATCATAAAATGAAACATGCCACTTGAAAGGGCCTAAGGGCTGTAAGTGGAGATATGCAATACAATTTTGTTCTAATGTTTTTGAGGAGAAAATTTTTATGAAAAAAAATTAACAATTTTGGTCATCTGAAACAGTTGATGGGAATTGGTTGGTTTAATTATTTTATTTTTAATTTTTGATTAAAAGTGAATATATTTATTTTATTCATTGAATAATTTGGACCATTTGGTCATCTAATGATGAAGTTTCGTTAATAGCGTGTGCTAAAAAACAGCTTTTCGGAATGTTAATGATCAAACCCCAATTTCAAAATTAAAAAAAAAGATCCCATTGCTACAGAAGACAACGAAAATATTGTCTACAGTCCCAGTGAGCACCAGGACGTCCTAAAGACGTCTTTAGGACGTACTTCTATGTCTTAAGACTTGCCGTTTTCAAGACATCCTCAGGCTTTTATTATGTCTTTGGAAGGGCCTGAGGCCATCCTCAAGACGTCGGCCAAAAGACGTCTAGAGGACAACCTGAGGATATGTGTGCCCACTGGGGTATACCTTGCGCAGGGTTTGAATCAGTATATATAGCATAGGATGAAGATAATAAATTTAACTTTTACCAAACGTTAATCCTAGGAAAAACTACTCGATATGTATACAGACTATGGCGTATGATTTTTGAAGTTGTCAAAATAAGAAAACTCCGTACCTCAAGTTAGTAGTCAGCGAATTGAAAATACTCCAGCTGTTGTTCCTGGAATCCATCTTGAAGAAATAAGATAGCTAACTGCATTCTAACGCTTACCTCGAGAGTCTATTTTGATATTGCTGGTAGGTGTGATTAGGGTAACGGTAGATATGTCGAGATTTCCTTAGCATTTCCTCCTTCAGTTGAACGATAGAATAAACATTTGCGATTTCCGGTTAATATTATATTTTCAAGCAGGGTTAAGTTAATCTTCTAAGTACTTTCCCTCCCTGACAAAATAAAAAAATTTTGTCAACATCTATTCACATGATTATTTAAAGCTTTCATGGATTTTCACCAATTCCCATACTGGGAGCCTCGACCAATCACAGGCATCGTTATGAAATAACACCACAACCTACAAAACCTCAGTTTTAGGCCAGTCCTGAAGATGCGAGCTGCAACGTGCGCGAAACGTCGACAAATTTTTTGTAGTTTGTACACGATCGAAACCCGAAATACCTTATTTCATCTTAAAGACGATAAGTTTGGAAATAATATATTGAAGGAAAATGCTAAAGCTTAAAATACAATAAAAACCTGAGAGTCATTATATGCATGTAGAGCAATCATGTACAATTGCTCTTACAATAAGTTGAAATCCACCTATTATGCGATATTGAGGATTTGGAAAATTCTCCATTTCAAATTTCTCGGGTTTTCAGCGGGAATCGAGCGCGCCCTTAGGGATATAGTATGTAGGATACTCAGATCTAGTAGCACTGCAAGTGACTTTATCATCGGTCAAATGAAAAACGTTATTCTCCTCGACCTAAGATTTTACTCGAAGAAACTGTGAACAAAATATGGGTCCGCTCAAAGAAGGACGGAAGGACAAAAGTCCAAAAAGAAGGACATGTCCTTCCAAAGAAGGACGTGTGGTTACCTTGCCGTATCTCTATTTTTCTTTGCGCATTTCACGTACATTTTGATTTGTGTAACATAAAATTGAATGAGATTAACAAACTCTGAGAACTTGAAACACTTCATATTGTGTATTGATATTTCTCCTGACCTTCATTTCCTAATTTCGTCATAGGTGCTGTAACGAATGCTAGGAAAACTTGTTTACGATTCTTGTCCTCCATTGAAAGTTGCGTCAATGACTCCACTGCCTCCCGTAACGATAAGATATCTTATGGGGAATGAATGTGAAGCAGGAAATCTATTGCGTCTTTCTCAGACGCCGTCCTCGAAATCTAACTTGAAGAGATGAACATCGCTAGATACATCCTGTTGCTGACGTCGGCAGTTTATCTTGACTCTGCTATGTCTGCAATGTGCATATGGGTAACCATATGTCAGTGTTTTATGAACGTATGCACTTATCAAGGATTACAAGTTTCATCCAAAGAGAGTTTTCAGATAATTCACGGTCTCTTTCTGATTTTTGAAAATAGAATTTCCTGTTTTCTGAATGAGAAAAGGGAACATTTAATCTGAATAAAATTGAATAGCTTATTGCCCACGTGGCGACGCATGAAAACAGCTGTCTAGTTTTTGAATGGTTTCTTTTAGTTTTGGTACTGTATTAAGTACTGTTTTTGATATGTATGATCGAAAATGTAATATGTATATAGCATATACCTATATCTCAGTTTATTATATTATCGGTTGGTGTGCATGGTTTAACTACTAAAGAAAATTCGAGGCCTTTTAAATCTACGAGTTTAAAAATGTATTTGGCAATATGCATACACTTCATGTTCATTGATTTTATACTTGGAGTGATAAACAATCAATATTTCACGTTTGAATAATTTGTGGTCTTGAAATGAGCGACTTTTTTCTGGTTCTCAGTCCAGGCATCATAAAAAAACCATGACAAAATTGATATTTCAGAATTACCTAAATTCACTGATTTTTGTCGGAAATTCAACAATTGTGCCCCTGGATGCAACAACTCGCCGAGCGCTCGGAAGCGCGTAAAAGTATTGTCTGCGCTGTGACGTTACCAGTCAAAATCAAAAGTCCGAACTTGGAAAAATGGAAAATACTGCTCGATAACTTTTGAAGAATGAATGCATGTACCCGTTTAAACTTTTGTCATAAATTTTATAGTTTCCGTTTAAGAAAAATGAAAACTGATGATGTTCGAATCGAAAAATCCAGGTTTTTCAAAAATCAAATCGCCACTGAACATTCATCTTTCGATAACATGTTTTACACATTGTCCGTCGTAATCATAGAAAATATTGATTTCTTTATTGGGGAAGTGAAATATTTTTACCGCATCTCTGATGTGCAAATTCGTTGGTTTTTTAATTTTCTTTATCAAAGTTTCAATGTCTTTTAAACTGTAATCAGATTCTTTGAATATTTTGAATGGTGGATTTCTTGAGCTTTCAATCATTCGATAATATTCTTGATCAGTTTCAATTGGCTCTGTATTATTTTTTTTGCCATACATTCCAAAATCTGCATTATAGGAGCAGTGCAAATGGCCTTGGAGTATTCGATATTTGTAAAGGAAAACAGATCGTGCAAAAGAAAAAAAATTTTAGTCGAAAGGGTGCATGGACACTGTTATTCAGAAGCATTTGATTGAGATTTAATCATTATCACGTTATTTTTTCTTCACTTTTTTTTAACATTAATTTTCTTGAGAGAAAAAATCGTTTGGCAATGAGTTCCACAGAAAATGTAGAGAATTCAAGAAAAAAAGGAGAAAAAAAATCCTTGGATAAGAAATGAAAAAAAAGGTGCTAGATATATGGTACACTTCAATATTTTAAAACATTATTTCGAAATATTTAAAACTTTTCAATATTAGTGCATCTTATGGCATATTATTATTATTAACTTTATAATAATCTTATTGTACAGTGTGAAAGACTTTGAACCCTTGATTGAGAAAATTGAAAAACCAACGAATTTGCACATCAGAGATGCGGTAAAAATCTCTTACTTTCCCAAAAAAGAAATCGATATTTTTTATGATTACGACGGACAATCTGTAGAACATGTTATCGAATCAGATGTAAATTTTGAAAATTTGCTGTGCTCACCTTCGGCAAATTCGATTGGAATGAGCAACAAAAAATTACAGATGTAAAATCTTTGATGGAATATCCGAGTGACGACGACAAAAAGTTTTTGATGTTTTTTCTTTTTGAGTCGACAGTTAAGAAAAAAACGAAAAATATGTGGAAACATGGAAACAGCAAAAAACTACGAACGAGGCAAAAAAGCTTTAAAAAAATGTATGGAATAAGTTCAAATAAATATGGATAAATATCGCTGATAATTGATACGATTGTGGTCATTTTATTTTTGGTACACAATATTTTTTCATCAAAACTTTGTCAAGCATTAAGAGTCACATCGAATTGATATTTTATAATCTAAAAATTTTGGTAACTTTATTTTCCGAAAAGGTTGAATACTTCAACTTTCGCTAGTACAACACACTGCGGCAGGGGCGCACAGAAGCTGAAGGGGGCCCGGGGCAGAATATTGAGATATTGTGGGAACCTTATTTTCAAATTCGCATATTAATGGATAATTGGCTTCAGCGGGGCCCCTTTGGGCGCGGGGCCCGGGGCAAATCGACCCACTTGCCCCTCCCTCTGTGCGCCTCTGCACTGCGGAGCTTGTCCGCGCAAAATTCAATCACGTCGCGCTGCGCGTTTGTGTTTAACCCTCTGGGTTTTATATAAAGAATAGTTCAAGGGACTTCAAACTTTTCAAAAAGTTCAACAATACACTTAAGATTATGAGAAGCGTGAAAACCCCGCTGAAAACAAAAATTCCCTCGATACATTTTCAACGCGAATGTGGAGAAACATGGTTTTTCATTCGGATTAAAAAGCATTTAATTAATATTAACTTTTGATACATTTTTTGATACTGTATTCAACGCTGGACCTTCCTGAACAAATAAAAAAAAAGAAAATGTTGATACGTTCAAAGATGAATGTTCAGTGGCGATGTAGTTTTTGAAAAACTTGAATTTTTCAATTAAAAAATCATCAGTTTTTTTTCAGAAACTATAATGTTTATGAAACAAGTTTGAACGGGTACATGCATTCATTTTTAAAAAGTTATCGAGCATTTTTTTTCATTCTTCCGAATTCGGACTTCTGATTTTGACAGGGCAGACAATACTCTTACGCGCTTTCGAGCGCTCGGCGAGTTATTGCATCCAGGGGCTCCATTGTTAACGAGGTGGGACAAAGAGGGTGGAAGTGAGGACCCTAGTAGAAATCGGTCCTAGTTTAATGCAAGTTTCTAGTCAGTCCTTCCCTACATCTGGTTAGCACCTAACTAGGAAACTTGCCAGATACTACTGAGGAATGTAACGCTGCTTCGAGTGAGGAACTGAGTATGAAATGTAGAAGGAATCTAGTTAGTTACTTACGAGGTACTTGAGTAGTTTTTAATAAAATTATTTTCATTTATAAATGAAAGTAAGCTATTTTATTTTCAAAAATATAAACTTCATCAGAGATTTCCCATTCTTCGTTTGGTTGCTTGCCTCTTTTGGTCCTTGGCCGCCTTAGTCCACTCGGTCCTACCTCCATCCCAATCTTTAGCGTTGGGCATGACGCTCGACAACGCCGTTTTGAAGTCTTTGGAGGACAGTGTTTCACCCCTTTCATTTTTGCGAATAGTCAAAAAATCTGCAAAAATTGATAGTGATCAGTAAAGATTCATAAATTTTGGAAAATTTGATCGTGTTGAAATATCTTTCTCTTGATACAATTGGACATTACTGTCTCCTTGAAAACGAAATCTTTCTTATCACTTTTATTAACTGCTGTAAACAGCAGTGCAAGTTCTTGTTGGAGAAACCCTTCTAGAATCACTGTAATGTTTTTCGTTAGTGACATCCCTTTGTTATACATAGATTCCAACACAGCATTCTGTAATTATTAAATCAATTATAAATGTTATAAAAAGTAAAAAATTTTTAAATCTAATTAAAAGAAACAACATTTCAGAGTCTGCAAAAATAATTGAACAGGTAAAAATGCGATTGGACTTTTTGATTACAATTCACGATCGTATTTTTTCCTAGCCAAAAATTTCAATATATTTCAGATAATGAGGACTTTCGATTAAACTTTTGAGAAATTCTAACTCCAAAAAATAATCTTCTTTGACTTTTATTAAATGAATAAAATTCAATATTTGTTTTTATTTGTAAATTAAAACCAATTCAGATGATTCGAAAATGAATTAGCGTAAAATAGAGAAAAATTCTCTTCTTTTCGTCGATTGAAATTATAAGTCAAGCATTTCAATCAAAGTTTCGCATAAATTAATAGGCAACAAAAGTTAATAACTAACAAGACAGATAAATTGATATTTTTTGTTTAGTTTTTTGTGTGTGTATATGTTATGATACTGCATAATATTTGGTTTTTTCATAATTCATATTTCAATACTTAAAACATCAATTTCAAATAATTTTAATTCATTCTTTTATCTCTAGGCAATGTAATTTTTGAAGATTTTCTTATCTTGCGCTTACGAAATCCTAGACGTATCCATCCTTGGTCAGCAGTTCTTCGCAAAAAGCGTTGAAATCTTCAATGTTTTTAAGTGGCAAGGGAACTTTGTATTCTTTATCGAACATCTCTGCATTCAATACCAAATTCTGTGGTACATCCTCAGTAAAATTCAGTTTTCCCACATATTCGTGCACTTCGGTCATTTCTGATTTGACTTCAGAAAAGTGATACTCGAACATGAACATGGCTCGTAAAGCGATGCTTATCAATTCTAGAAAAAAAAAATTGTCAGCCAATGCAAAATTGAGTAGAAATTAGCCTTACCTTCGTTGGAAATGGGAGAGACATTTGCATTTTGTACTCTGTTTACAGTTTTCGTAATAAGATTTTCCAGAAATTACTTTTTAAAATTACTTTCTAACTTCAATTATTAAATTAACAATTATAATCGTATTTTTTGTACATGATTCAAGGATTTTCGTTTAAAGTTGTATTTTCTTCGCATGTATTTGCAGTCAATTATTAGTTTGATAATCACTTGATATATTATTATTTATCAATTATCCGAATTCGTGTTCAGAAGTGTTCTATCACGTCAGGATTTTGAAATATTTAAGGTTATGTACTCGAAAAATTGGGTTTTTGCTATTTTTGAGGTTATGCACAGGGCGTACAAAAATTTTCCGGTCCATTTCACAAATAGCATCCGTTGGTACTACCGTTACTTTTTAAAATAAGCCCTTGAACGGCCACAATCGATTTTTTTCGCAAAGTTGCGGCCATTTTGAGTTTTGACATATATCTGCACAATGTTACGGACATTCACGTTTATTCTTTGGAGCGAAGCCATTTCGGAAATGAAAATTTCTTCTGACTATGATTTTATATTTATCGGCCATGTAAAATCCAGACTACACGAAGTTTCCAAGAGAAATAAGTGAGCAAAAAACGCTTCGCCACAAAGAATTGACGTGAATGCCCATAGCATTGTGCAGATTTACGTCAAAACTCAAAATGACCGTAACTTTGCGAAAAAAATCGGTTGTGGCCCTCCAAGGGCTGATTCTGAAGGGTAACGGTATAGTACTTACGGATGCCACTTTTAGAATAGACCGAAAAAATTTTGTACGCCCTGTACATAACCTCGAAAATTGCAGAAAATCCCATTTTTTGATTACGTAACCTCAAACATCTCAAAATCCTGACATGATGGAACACTTCTGACCACGGATTCGGATTCTACGCACGAATTTGCTTCGGAATTGACTTTTTGCTTTCCAACAAAAAACACAACTCCATTATTTGCAGACCTGTGTTATTATTTAAGGATTGGAGATTTTCCAATTTATTTATTTGTATTCAATTTTTATTATATGATGCAAACAAATATATTTATTCATATTCAAATACATGTATGAAATGCATTTTCCCCTATTTTCTAGGTTGGGGTTACTATAATGTATTATTTTTCCTACTAACCTAGAAATAACATCTAATAATTTATTCCTTTTGCGGAAAGTTCGCACTCGATTTCTCGGTAATTTCCTTTTCCAGTCCATACCGTAACCGACCGCAGCACGAGATGAATAAAAAGCAATAACAGTTTTTCCCTCGCTTTTCCTCGCGAAAACTTCGACAGGAAAAAACGCGCTCGTCCCAAGGGAGGAAAATCTATCAGAAATCAGTAGGGGTCTTTCGAGTTAAGACTGATTAGTAAATCGTAGTTAGTTCGTATCTAGGTACTGGGAAGGAAAAACTAATCTTGTATTGAATGAGGAAATCTCGGTGATTTCTAGTCAAGGATTTCCAAGTTTTTCAACGTTTCACCCCTACGAGTTCCTTCTGAGTGTTGAGGAAGATCTAGACCAATTTCTACTAGGAAAGCATTATAGCCCTAAAATTGGTTGCGTAGTTGAGAAGTTGCCTTACAAGAACACATGACTCACATTCCGGGTTTGGGTACTGCATAGTAGTTACTGAGCGAGAGAGTAGACAGGCCCTAGTTTGATCTACCCAATTGGAAAACATACCTACATTATTTCTTTTGAGAGAAAATAATATGAATCTCTATTTTTCTGTTGTGTAGATTGTTCGCATTCAGGGGGGGGGGGGCAGGGATCAGGATCACAACAAAGAGAAAGATGGACCGACGAAGAGTCACTAGGCAATATTGTACAAGTGCTGCGGGATCCTTCTACTGGACGTATGGAAAATATTAGGCTCTACCAGGGACAGAATGTTCCATTGGCTGACCCATGTATGAAATGAAAGCTATTCGACGATGAAGAAAAAGGTTTAAAATATGTTAGGTTCAAGAATTGCGTTGATGTTACAGCCGCATATGTACTGGCGTCTAAGGAAACTATGTAGGTTCTAAAGCAACTTCCAGAGCATCGCGAACCATGGTACACATCCCTGATGATCCCTTACCGAGAGAAAAGCTCTAAGACCACGATATACTCACCCGAATCTTCCTCAATCGTTATGACATGGCGATTGTCGACTCTGCAATCGTTTATCTTGGCTCAACCGCGTTCGGGAATTCTGGTTTTCTGCAGTTTTCTACTTCTACTTCTACTAGTCAAATTTATTATATTCAATATAATTAGATTTGTCAGGATTTATATGAACGGCTCATGAAGTAAACAAAAAACAATGTCAATGTGGAAATTCTGTAATATTCCTAGAAAAAAGCACAATTTACTAAAAAAAAAACTCTGAATTGTGTTCCCAAAATCCTTTTTTTCCAAAGAATATGCCAAGAGGTCATATTAACATAAAAACAGTGTTGTATCTCGATTTCAGGCAGTGTCAAAATTTTGCATTAGAAAAGTAAATAATGAATACTTAAATACATGTTATTTGTCCTGCTAACTCATCGAGAAAAATTTGTTATAGCATCAATTTCAAAAAACTCCTCATTTGTTTAATTGAACGATCCACAGTGGGTTAAAATCGAAAAAACGGCAAAAATCGAAAAATGATTTTTTTATTTTCGACTTTCGTGAATTGTATTCCGCACAATAGGTGTTTCTGCACACTGTGCCATCCTGAAACCGTTTTATAGCCCCCAGGTATTTTGTGCCCCAGAATATTGAACTCTAGCAAAGTGATATATTTTTTCTTCCACACAGAAAGTCATTTAGGACTCTAACTTACCATAATATTAGTGAGTAATGAAGAGTTACAAAATCAAATATTGCCGTTTTTTTAAAATAGGTTATTTAAAAAAAAACTGTGTATATAGTAGATTACCTGGAATAAATAAGGTGTCATAGTCACAAAAATGGTATGAATTTGTATATACGGTTTGCTGCTTCCAAATTTGAGTTTCAAAAAATGTAAGACCACTATTTATGTTGTACAGTGTATGAACTCTATTCGTACGTACAGCACTTTCTTCTTCCGTCGACCCGTCCCGAGATAGTCGCGAAAAACCGTTTTGGGGAGGGTTCTTCATTATTACGAAGACTGTTAAGATTGCAATAACATGGTTCAATTCTTACATTCTTCGAGAATGAATTACAATTCCTTATTGTTACATGTTGGGGTTGCTGAATGTGGAGTGAAATTTTGCAAAATTCAAAACGGCGGCTGAAAAATTTTAAACATTTGTGATTAACAAAAAAAAACGAGTTACAGCTTTTGTACTTGGTATAAATATTGCTGACTGCCATTATTGCGAAAATGGTTAATTTGGAAATAATTATTCAGTGCATGCAAATTCTCCATACAATTTCGTGTAATCAACCCTCGAAATTAAGGCCGAATTTGATTTCACTCGTCTAACGCTCTGTTTTTGCGTGATATCTTGAAACGTAGTACTTTTTCGACGAAAACCGTTTTCCAAAAGCTGGAGAGTTTCCACTTTTACAGGCTTTGCGGTGCAGCTGGCGCAAACGTCTCTTGGATATTTTTTTCTATATAACTTTTTCGTAACAACATTAATAATTTTTGCTTAAAATAATTTTTGAGGTATTTTTTCTGATCCATTTACTAATAATAAAATCAAATTGACCGCCTCAAGAGCTCCAAATATCTTCATATCTGGAACAATTCATAATTTCCTGTTTGAATAACTAAATAACAGTTAGTGTCGATTTTTGGTTTTTTAACTTTTCATTAAATTTTTTCAGGAGCACTTTGCAAAAGATTCCATAAAAATCCGTTCATAGGCAGAGTTTTGTGAGTTTTTGCCTTTAAAACGTCTAACGTTACTGGGCTATAGAACCAAAAAGATGGGATGCACACGTTCCGTTCATGCTGGGTATGTTTACGCCCTATCTGTATGAGCGCTCGGAGCTCCTACTTTGGGAACTAATCAGTCCTAAGCTTCAAGCCTCTGAGTCGTGTCAGTGCGAAGCATCTACCGCCAGCTTAATACAGCGCGCGTGCGCATCACGCAGCACATCACATGTTCGCTCCAAGCTTAGGACGGAATCAGTCCCAAGCTTGGGCGCGCGCGGCTCTCGTAGTCGATGAGGCTAGTAAGCACCATACTTTGGAGTTTGCTCGTCCCACGTTTTGTATTTTTATCGTCTCGAAAATACTTGGGAACAATAAGTTCTCAAAAGAGCTAGAAAATTGGTCCCAAAAGACTTTCTGTGCACACTGTTGATTTTAAAACGGTTAAATGGAGGATAATTTGGAAGGTATGTAGGCCACTTTCATATGAACAACTTGTTCGAAATATCATATATTGCATGTTTAAATGAGTATTGCGTGTGTACGTTCCAAAGGCACATGTGAATCTCATAACCTAACAAAAAGTAACAAAATAGTTATCTTTCCAGAATATTCCAGGATTCTGTATAGTGTAGAGTGTTACTAATGTTATCAAGATCCGAAATCGATGAAAACATGCTGCGCATCACTGCGGACCTGGTTTCGGGAATCGCAAATTACTTGTGTCGCGTAACATCTAAAAATTTGTCCAGCGAATAATCGTGAGCTAATGTTAGACTAGCCCTTCACCTCATCCAGAAAACAGTTTTTTTGAATCAAAGACGGATTTATTATTATTATTTTCAAGTATTTTATGTTAATGCTTCTCATTCTGGTTTTATTTTAGGTTATGAAAGACAAATTTATTTTTTATTATCTTGAAATTTTCGTTATTTTATTCATTTGATTGATATCAATAGGAATAATTATTTTATTATTTATTATTTTATTTCATTAATTTTTGTAGTCAATTTTTCTCATTTCTGTTTATTCTTGGTTATCAAAGACAAATTTCTTCTCAATTATTTAAAAAATTTTATTATTTCATATAATAAATTAATAATAATGAAATCGGTTTTTCTATTTTAGTTATATTCGTAGTTAATGTTTCTCATTTTTGTTTTATTCTAGGTTATCGAAGACAAATTTCTATTTTATCATTTCAAAAACTTTATAATTTTATATATATATATAATAATAATTATTATTAATAATTAATGGTTCCTGCGATATATACGGTTTGGAAGAACTGATCGAATCTTCTTCTGACTTATCAGAATATCCTCTATCAGAATGTATTAGACCTCCACCGTTTGTATCAACTAGCTCAAAAACATAAATATACCGTTTTCCGGAGGAATTGAATGCATTTTACTGAAAAAAATCACTTCCGATCCGCCATTTTTTTCTCCCAAATTTGATTACAAATTGGAGATCAGCTAGCTTAAAACATAAATATACCGTTTTCCGAAAAAATGTAATGCATTTTACTGAAAATGATAGTCACTTCTGGTATGCCGTTTCGTTTTTTCAAAATTTCGATTACAAATTTGAAATCAGCTATTTCAAAAACATAAATATGCCATTTCCCGAAAAAATTGAATGCATTTTACTAAGAAAGAGTAACTTTCGTTCCGCCATTTTGTTTTCCCAAAATTTCGATTGAAAATTTGAAACTAGCTAGTCCAAAAACATGAATATACCGTTTCCCAAAACGATTGAATGCATTTTACAAAAAAAAAATAGTCACTTGCGGTCCAACATTTTGTTTTTCGAAAGTTCGATTACAAATCCGAAATTGTCTCTTAATAGTCTGGGAGCCAGTGACACATTTTGGTTCGTCATCTGAAAGTTTATGAAACTTTGAGAAACGCTTAAGACAGGTGTGTAATGAAGCGTAATAACCGTTATCAGCCAACCATCTCCCACTGCTCCAAAAAACTCGTAAAAAAAAAGATTCTGTCATCTGAAAGTGTATGAAACTTTCTCAGACGTTAGTTTTTATGATATAATGAAGAAAAAAATTCTTCAGCTGTTTGTAAGAGTATGGAAAGAATTTCCGCTACTCCGGAAGAGTGGGAAAAACGGAAAAATCGATTTTGTGATATGAAAGTGTATAAAACTTTCTCAGATGTTAGTTTTGATGATATTATAAAGAAAAAAATCTCCAGCTGGCTGTGCGACTACGCAAAGGTTGTACGAGTATGGAAAGATTTTCCGCTACTCCGGAAAAGTCGGAAAAATAGATTTTGTGACGTGAAAGTATATGACACTTTCTCAGACGTTAGTTTTTTCACATTCTCATCATTTACGATCGGGAATTTTTATCATATAATAAAGATATATATCTGATATCCCCCAATTTTGGAACATGTTCTTCATTTTGCGCAGCCATTCTTGATTCCGCGCGTGTTTCAATGACACGCATTACTTTATCTAAAAAAGTTTCATACACTTTCACATCACAAAATCTTTTTTTCTATTTTCACGAATTTCCTGGAGTAGCGGAAAATTTTTGCATAGTCACACAGCCAACTGAAGATTTTTTTTCCATATAATATCATAAAAACTAACATCTGAAAAATCTTCTTACACTTTCATATCACAAAATCTATTTTTTCGACTTTTCCGGAGTAGCGGAAAACCTTCCTATACTCGTTCAATCAGTTGAAGAATTTGTTCCTGTATTATATCATGAAAACTAACGTCTGAGAACGATTCATTTACTTTCACATCACAAAATCTATTTTTCCGTTTTTCCAACTTTTCCGGGGTAGCGGGAAACCTTTCCTTACTCGTACAACCAGGTGAAGTACTTTTTTTTATATTATATAATAAAAACTAACGTCTGAGAAAGTTTCATACACTTTCACATCACAAAATCTTTTTTTCTGTTTTCACGAATTTCCTGGAGTAGCAGAAAACCTTTGCATAGTCACACAGCCAGCTGAAGATTTTTTTTCCATATAATATAATAAAAACTTACATCTGAAAAATCTTCTTACACTTTCATACTACAAAATCTATTTTTTCGACTTTTTCGGAGTAGCGGAAAACCTTTCTATACTCGTTCAATCAGCTTAAGAATTTGTCCCTATATTATATCATGAAAACTAACGTCTGAGAAAGATTCATTTACTTTCACATCACAAAATCTATTTTTCCGTTTTTCTGGAGTAGCGGGAAACCTTTCCAGACTCGTACAACCAGGTGAAGTACTTTTTTCTATATTATATGATAAAAACTAACGTCTGAGAAAGTTTCATACACTTTCATATCACAAAATCTATCTTCCCGTTTTTCCGACTTTTCCGGAGTAGCGGAAAACCTTTTCATACTTGTACAAACAGCTGAAGAATTTTTATTTATCATATAATAAAAACTTACGTCTGAGAAAGTTTCATATACTTTCACATCACAAAATCTATTTTTCCGACTTTTCCGGAGTAGCGGAAAACCTTTCCATACTCATACAACCAGCTGAAGAATTTTTTTCTACCTTCACATCACAAAATCCATTTTTCCGACTTCTCCGGAGTAGCGGAAAACCTTTACATACTCGTACAACCAGCTGAAGAATTTTTTTTTTATTATATCATAAAAACTAACGTCTGAGAAAGTTTCATACACTTTTACATGACAAAATCTTTTTTCTGTTTGCACGACTTTTCTGGAGTAGCGGAAAACCTTTGCGTAGTCGCGCAGCCAGCTGGAGATTTTTTTTTCTTTATAATATCATTTAAACTAACATCTGAGAAAGTTTCATACACTTGCATATCACAAAATCCATTTTTCCGTTTTTCCGACTTTCCCGGAGTAGCGGAAAACCTTTCCATACTCGTACAACCAGCTGAAGAATCTTTCTCTTTATTATATCATAAAAACTAACGTCTAATAAAGTTTCATACACTTTCATATCAGAAAATCTATTTTTCCGTTTCTCCGACTTTTCCGGAGTAGCGGAAAACCTTTTCATACTTGTACAAACAGCTGAAGAATTTTTATTTATCATATAATAAAAACTTACGTCTGAGAAAGTTTCATATACTTTCACATCACAAAATCTATTTTTCCGACTTTTCCGGAGTAGCGGAAAACCTTT